>VCII01000667.1:0-14863 GCA_006030095.1 Triplophysa siluroides
GATATGCTCAGTTTTTTTTGGTTTCTGGTCAGAATCCTGGCAGCAGCGTTCTGTATGAGCTGCAGCTGTCTGATGGTCTTTTTGGGAAGACCTGTAAGGAGTCCATTACAGTAATCCACCCTGCTGGTGATGAAAGCATGGACTAGTTTCTCTAAATCTTGGCTTGAGACAAAAATCTGATTTCTGGCTATGTTTCTGAGATGGTAGGCTGATTTGCTTATTGCTTTGACATGACTGCTGAAACTAAGGTCAGACCCCAAAATGACCCCAAGATTAAGTCAAGGTATGTGTTTACCTTGTTAGTTTCATCCTTGTTACCTAAAACAATGACTTCAGTTTTGTTTTTATTTAACTGAAGGAAGTTTTGACACATCCAGCTGTTAATTTCATCAATGCATTGGCAAAGAGAGTCAATAGGCCTGTAGTCATTGGGTGAGAGGGCTAGGTAGATCTGAGTGTGGTCTGCATAGCTGTGGTAGGCAATTTGGTACTTTTTCATTATTTGGCCAAGTGGGAGCATGTACAAATTGAAGAGGAGCGGAGCAAGAATCGAGCCCTGTGGAACACCACAAGTCATGGTGTAACTACTATCGTTTGGTTGCTTATAGTTGTCGATTTAGATTAAATATTGGCGTTGGAGTAGCGCAACAAGTGATATCGATCCATCATCAGTTTCGCTGCACAATTCAGAAAATGTCTGTGGATCTTGGCGCAGAGATGGAGGTCGAAACTGTAAAAGAGAAGAGAAGTTTTAACGATACTCACTCGTACGCATGTAAAGCAAAAAACGGAGGAATTTGTGATTCTTGCCCAAACACACCAAGCAAAAATCAGCCTCCCAAAAAGCAAAACAATGTCGTTGACACCTCTGCCAAACGAAGTGAACTTTCTTTAAGTGATGTGCAGGAGAATATCATCCGAATTCTCTCTGAGAAAATGAACGAGCGATCCGATCAGATTGAAAGAATGGTTAAAGAAAACTCTTCCAACATTGAAGCTCTGGGTAAATCTCTTACCTCAGTACACGATGATGTAATGGTTCTGCAGAAAGAAAACGAAATGCTAAACAAATCAAATGCTCTCATGGAAAAAAGGGTCCACGAAATGAACACCAAAATTCATGATCAGGAACGTTACAGCCGCAGATGGTGCCTGCGTCTGTATGGACTGTCGGAGCAAACTAATGAAAACGTGAAAATGAGAGCCATGGAAGTATGCAAAGCGGTGCTTTCGGACACAGACAAACAGGTGGTAGCGGATTGTCTGGACGTGGCACACCGTCTGGGCCGACTTAAAACTTCGGATGATGGAAGAGGAGTGAAACCGAGACCGGTGATCATGAGGTTCATTTCCCGTACCGCCAGAGATGTACTTTGGAAAAACTCAAAAAACAATGGATATCTGACCACCGAGGGATTATGGTTTGAGGACTTGACGGCGTTCGACAGAGAAGCTCGGAATCGTCTTTGGCCGGTTGTGGAGAGAGGAAGGAAAGAAGGCAAAAATGCATATTTCACTGGAGCAAGGGCTTTCGATGGTAGAGAGATTCGTTCTGAAGAAGGTAACGGAACATAGGCTTGATTGACTTGTTGCAGTCTGCGATTGGTGGTATTGAGCCTATACGACAGGTTGATCTTTGTGTGAGAAAGAAAATACAAAAATGGAGGAAAAGATATAATGTATGCTTTTGAGTTCTGAATCTGATGGTTAAACTGGATGCACTTGAATATGTTTGTTCTTCTCTCAATGGTTGCATCTGTTCATTTATTAGGTATCATTTGTGAGAATCCCATTATGTGAAAGTTCAAAGTTTATACTTTTATTACTCTTTTGGTTCTTTAAGAAACCGTTTGAACATTGTTTTCTATCAATGCCAGAGGTATTCGTGATATATTGAAGAGAAAAGCTTTATTTTTGTACTGTAAAGAGAAACAGGTAGATTTTTGTTTAATTCAGGAAACGCACGCATGTTCATCAGATGGTGTTTTGGAAGAATCAGCGGGGAAAAGAGATTTGGTTGTCATTTGGCAGCAACCGCTCAGCGGGTGTCGCTATTTTACAAGATAAATTTAGAGGGCAAATATTAAACTACGAAAAAGATGATTGCGGTAGATGGATATTACTTGTGTTAGATCAGAATAACGAACAATTTTTATTAGTAAATTGTTATGCCACCAACAACAAAGTGAACAATGATGTACTTTTTTCTAATATTGAATCTAGGATTCAGCATTTCATTTCCCTTTATCCTTCAGCCAAAGTTATGTGGGGAGGAGATTTCAATACTGTGTTTAATGAAACCATTGATAGATGGCCTCCTAAAACTAGAACAGGCCCTACTAGTGAATTGGATAATGTATGTTTAAGATTGGGTCTTATAGATGTGTGGCGATGTAAGAATCCAGACAGGGAAGAATATACATGGAGTAATAAGGACTCATCTCTTCATTCTCGTATTGACTATTGGTTAGTGTCTAATGATTAACTAACAAGGTGACCTCTGTATTGATAGAACCTTGCATAATGACGGATCATAAAGGAATATTTATAAAAATAAATATGTTACAAGGTCAATCATCCAAAAATCATAACAGTTATTGGAAATTAAACAACAAATTGCTTGAAAATGAAGGTCTAAAAGAAAACATTAAAGATATTATTGATAAATATAGGAAAATTGCAGATCTAGAAAGATCATATGGAAAGTATTGGGAATTAATGAAGTTTGATATTAGAACAGCATTTATTAATCAAGGAAAATTGGAACGAAAACTAAAAAAATTAAAGAAAAAGCAATTATTAAGGATTTTTTAATTTGTGCAAAAAGAAAAGGATACTTTGAATGTTTGTGAGTTACAAAAAATTAGATTTATTAAAAAATTCTTTGTTTCTAGATTATCCTAGACTAAGTGGCAAAATATTTTTTTGGCCTAGAAAAACAAACTGTGATTTTGCCTCAATCTCTAAATTAATGATAAACAATAAATTAGAAGATAATTCCTCAGTTATTTCGAAATATGTTGCCCAGTTTTTTAGTAATTTGTATTCTCCCATATCAGCTTCTTCCGACATAGATACCTTTTTAGATAGCGTGGTGAGTGAAACAAACAATTGATCAGAACCTTCAAAATGTTTGTGATAAAGAAATAGACATTGAAGAATTGAGAGAGTGTATTAACTTATTAAAGAGTAACAAATCTCCAGGCAATGATGGGCTAACCGGCGATTTTTATAAGACTTTTTCCAAAGAACTTTCACCCTTTTTACTATTAGTATTTGTAGAATCTATACAAAAGTGTGAATTGCCTGTTTCATTAAAACAAGGAGTTATAACATTGATTCCCAAACCTAATGAGGACAAGTTATTCATTGAAAATTGGAGGCCTATTAGTTTGCTAAATAATGAGAGTAAATTGTTTGCAATGATTTTTGCTAGAAGACTAAAGCAAGGTGTTGACAAAATAATTGATATAGAACAGTCTGGGTTTATGCAAGGCCGCCATATCAGGAATAACATTAGACTAATCTTAGATATGATTGATTATAATCACTTTATTGAGGATGAAAGTTTTGTTTTATTTATTGATTTCTATAAAGCTTTTGATACAGTGATCCATAGTTTTATTTTCAAAGTCATTCAATTGTTTGGTTTGGAGGATATGTTTTTGAAAGCAGTCAAAACATTATATAGTGGGTGTAATAGTTCTGTCAAACTTGCTCATGGTACCTCACAAAGATTCGATATTCATCGTGGCATTAGGCAAGGATGCCCCCTTTCTCCTTTTTTATTTTTGTTAGTCACTCAAGTTTTAGCATCACATATAAAAAGAAATCAATTTGATGGTATCACAGCTTTAGGTATTCAATTTAAACTTGTTTTGCAGATGATACTGCAGTCTTTTTGAAAAACAAATTTGAAATATCGAAAATAATTAAATATATTGAGGAATTCTCTGCTGTTTCAGGCCTTAAAATGAACTTGGATAAATCTGTATTATTTCCCTTAAAGATTCCTTTACAGAAATTGAGAATATTCCAGTAAGACATAAACTAACATATTTGGGTGTAATAATTTGTAAAAATGAAAAACAAAGAAGTCAGTTAAATTTTGAGCCAATTATTGAGAAAACTAAAAAGAAGTTTAATTGGTGGTTAATGCGGGACCTCTCAATATTTGGGAGGGTATTATTGTCAAAGGCGGAAGGTATATCTAGATCGGTGTATACGTCATTATCATTAGATATACCTCCCAAGATCATCAAAGACCTAGACCAGATCCTTTATAACTTTATTTGGAGGAAAAAAACACATTATTTAAAAAAGGAAATAATTTGTAATCCTAAAGAGCAAGGGGGACTGGAGGTCTTAGATTATAATACTCTCTTAATGATACCTTTAAAATTAATTGGTTACTAGAGTTTATGAAGAATAGAGAAAGTCCTTGGAATGTATTTCCTAATTATATATTTAATACTCTGGGAGGCATAGAATTTTTGTTGAGATGTAATTTTTCTATTGACAAAATTCCTGTTAAATTGGCCGGGTTTCACAGACAAGCCCTCCTAGCATGGAAATTGATATATAAACACAATTTTTCACCCCACAAATATTTCATATGGAATAACAAAGATATATTATTTAAAAACAAATCTTTATTTTATCATACTTGGTTCAATGAAGGTATTCTTTTAGTAAGACAGTTATTTAATTCTCATGGATACTTGTTGTCATATACTGAATTTCTTCAAAAATTCCAATTACCGATTAAACCAAGAGAATTTGCTATTGTTTGACGCAATTCCAAAGAGTGTGACGGTGCTTTTAAAAAACTGTATTTCAGAAGGAATCAGCATGGTTCATCCTTGTGGAAACATTTTCATTGAAAATGTTGATGTTTTAAGACAAAAATGTAGTAATAAGATTATAAGGAATGCTCTTTGTTATGTTTCTTACCTGCAGCAAAATTGTTCTGGTCTTCTTTATTTGGTAATATCTCTTGGGTGAAAGCTTGGAAACTGCCGAATAAGTTTTGTATCAATAACAAAATTAAGGAAGTGTCTTACAAAATTCTTCATAGAATTTATCCTGCTAAGCATGTTTTGGAAAGATTTAAGCTTAATATTGTATATACCTGTGAATTTTGTGGTCAAGAAGAGAAACTATTTTGCATCTTTTTTTCACTGTATTTACTCAAGATTATTTTGGAAAGATATTGAATTCTATATTAACAGAAAACTGGAATGTATGATAAAAAAAATGTATTCAGAAAATGAAAATTTGAACTGTAAACAACAACATATTATACATTTGTTTATTCTATTAGGGAAATTCCATATACATAAAAAAGTGGGCGCAATGTAAACCAAATTTTTCTCATTTTATAACGACTTCAAATTGTATGTAGATCTCTTGGAAAAAACTAAACACAAAAAACTGAAACATGTAATGCTCTGAAAACATTGAAATGTATGTAATTCTATTTCTTTTTTTTCTATTTTTGTTTCCATCTGACAGCGATTGTTAATATGATTGGAATATGTAATACCTCCTTGCATTGGCAAAAATTTTGCAATTGCAAACACCATCATGCCCTGAGGCAGGACCAAACCATTTCATGCAGATACAGGGGGGTGGTCGGTCAATATGGATGTTTAGGTTTTGATCAATGGGGATTTTTAACTTTTACTGCCAAAAACAAAGAGATCCTTCAATTTATTATTATATAAATATATATACTGAATGATGATGGTTTAATCATTTTTATATTAGTTTTTACCTATTTTTGGGGCCCCTGTCAGTCATGGGCCCTTGGAATCGTCCTGACTTTTCCCCCTATACGGCGCCCATGAGTACAGCACATGTCTGTTCAGATCATGTTAGTGAAACAGTGATCACTATCCATCTGAAACACAAGAGACTCTAGAAGAATAAAATGTCATCTGTATTCTCATGATCTTTGGCTTTACGGTGTCCTGGCTGTGTTGTGTTTGAATGAGAGGACACAGAGCTGGACAACTTCTCCGGATGAATAAACGTATCTGCAGAAACATCACAACAATACATTTACTTATAGGACCGGTTTCCCAGATGAGGATTAGTTTAAGACAGGACTAGGCCTTAGTTAAGGTGTTAAAAAAAAAACATACTTAAAAAAACATTACTGTGTGCATCTTGAGACAAAACAATCACACTGATATATTTTGAGATATGTCAGTGTAAGTTGTTTTTGATCAAGATACCTTTAACATTTAAGTTAGTCTAGGACTAGGCTAAAGCCCTGTTGGGAAACCGCCACATATTGTATTAACAGAAACACACATGAATATTGGCAACAATGACATATTTTTATATTTCAAACCAATGAAGTGATGACAGTTATTCACACACTTAGTAAAGTTCTCAACCTGTGCCACCATATATACTGCTGTTGGTTATCACTCTTTCTTTAAATTATACACAATATTATTTCTGACAACTAAAAACAAAATACTGCTATATATAAAGACTCAATGTTGCATTATTTTATATGTTCACCCAGTCCAAGTTAAGTAAGTAACCTCCGTTCCCTGATGGAGGCGTTGTGTGGATGATGTGACACCAGATGTTTGCTCTTGGGAGTCTAGTCCCCTCTGATCTTTCTAGAAAGACCAATGAAAATTGGCAAGTGAAATTTGCACAGCATTCACCACCCCAGATATCCAGATATAAGAGCAAGACTGTATGCTTCATGTATTCAGATTAATGCTGAGAAGCTAAGAATCAATCCAGAGTATTTCAATGCTGTGGCAGGAGGAACACAACGACCCTCAATCTGGGAACAAAGGTTTCATATGTAACTGAGACGTTCCCTTTCTGTCACTCAATGACTGAACTACACACCACATGTGTGCGGCAGATCTTGAGACTGTTGTGCCAAAGTAATGGAATTAACAACCCAGTGGGACAGCCTCTGTTTGGATCAGCTTTCCTCTTATGCCGTCCCACAAGTCAGACAAAAAGCTCCTCAGAGCATCTAAAGCCCTCTGTGCTGTCCAGATATATGAGCTCTGTGGGCACTGGAAACAACACGGATAAGGCTGGGTCTTCTTTCCCCTTGAATCAGATGTTTGCTGATCCCTAAAAGGAGTGGTAGGATGCTTGGTAGAAACCCTCTTTTCCAGTAACTTTGATGGGTAGGATTTGAGAGATCTATACCAGCTAAAAGTGTGAAAATATAAAAAAAGAGTGAAAAGCACTCACTTCTTACTCATAGCCCAATAAAACACACAAAACAACATGAGCTCAGTAATTCAGCTGTGTCTTGACAGACAGATAGAGTCTAACATCAGTTACTACCTGCACTGTGTGTGCGCTGGTGTGAGTTCCTGTGCTTGCTGTGTTTGTCTTTGCCTTTCGGCTGTGCAGCCAGTTTTGTGGGGATCTGCTGTTGGACGGAATTGCCTTTGTATGTTTGGTTGGTGGTGCTGATGAGGTGGATGGGGACTGGATCTGTCTTGACAGGCAGGGTAGTGATGCTCTCTCTACGTGGTGGTACCAGGGGTGCCCTCTCCTCAAAACCGGAAGACACTACATTCAGTTTGGGGTATTGAGGAGGTATCTGGAGATGAAAACAGAATTATTTAGTTTACCTTTAAACCAAAAACATTTGATCTGTTCATTCTCCAGAGTGAAGTTTCCAGTGTTGGACACATTCTCATTCTTCTTGAACTTCTTCTGCATCTGTTTCAGCTTTTCTGTCTCCACAGCACGCATGGAGTCTCGAGGTCTCTCCAGGTCCTGCTGGTATTGCTCTCTGCAGCACAGTGCAGCTGATTCACACATCTTTCTCTCTCTCTCTTAACAATTAACTCAAATAAATGTAGACAAATAAATGTCTACTTAATCTCTGTGTCGGATTTAAAGCAAACGTAGAGTTCAAAAACTGCACTTCAAACATCAATAACAGATTTAACTTGCTTTTTACTTGGAAAATGACTTGAGAAAAGGATTTTTTCAATTTTTCGATTTTTTTTTTCAGTATATGTATTTGTTTTTTAAACGCATTGTTTATTGAAACGAAACTACACTCTATGCTGGATGCACAGTGCAAAACTCACCCACAACTCCCAGAATGCATTGCAGTATGAATCAATTATACAGATGAACTCTCTAACCAGTTTCTTTATTTGATTGTCACCATTATTGAGGTTTGTTATGTGAGTGTTGAATTGTGGGGTTTATAAATGCTGAGGAAATTCTCTGTTTACTTTATCACAGTATGAATGAATTATGAGTGTTTTCCATTAACACCTCAGTTATAAGCTTCTTGACTAAACTATTGGTTTTATTCATCAGACTTTTCATCTCTAAACACAAACCTTTCAGATTACACGCTAGTGAATTTAGTGAAATAAAGAACTTCCTATCTGCAAAGCAAGAGTCAAGTGATCTAAAGAAAACACTGATGACCATAATGTGACTATATTCTGTTCATTCTCAAGAGCTTTTGTACATACCACAGAAATAAAGTGAACGTGGTGTAATAAGTGAAGATGTTTTTGGTGTTTGTGTTTCACTTTCCTCTGGTGAGATCTTGTCAGATTTCATGTGTTCATCTGTTATTTACACGTGATGTTCATCTGAAGCTGTGTGACATCAGTTGTAGTTGTTGTGTTTTTCTGTTTTGTTCTTTTCTTCAGTGATTCTGCTTGTTAGCAGCTAATGTTCATCAATGATCATCACTTCATTATTCACTCTCTTTAACTTCTGTTGTGTAACTTAACTCAAAAGAAAGATGATTATTTCACAGGACTTTACTGTAATGTTACACTAAATAGTACTCCTGTAAATGTGTTCCAGTGCAGCTTGTCTAGCTGACTAAATGTTTACTGTACACATGCTTTACCAGCACTGTGCTATTCAATACAGTTTCTTAGCAAATCAGACATTCACTTTCTTCAAGTTTCATTTAATCACATGATTCCTTTAAGCACTCAGATGACAGTTTATAAAGTTCACACTTCAGTAGTCTTGCTGAAAATCATTATTGCTGTGTTTTCTTCATCTGAGAGCAAGAGAAAAAAAAGGGGTGTTCACATGTGGCTCTTTCTCTTTAAACACATTTACTCTCACTGAAATACAGCAGCAGTTGCCAACAACCATTCATTACTATATAAGTATCAACAACTTGTCCATGTGCTTTCTTCTTTCTCACTTTATTAACCCCCAGGGGTCGACAAACATGTGGATGCAGATCACTGGATTTTTTCTCATAGCAGCAGAAACAACTCATCATTTGTGATCATACATATGTGTTAGGCATCATTTGAAGTGTAAAGGGTCTAATTTTATACTTACCACGAGGGAAGTCTTTTGTTTCTTGTTTATATATTATTATTATTAAGCCCTGTCCTTGTTATCCCCATCGTGGGCTTTTGTTTTGTTTAATAAATATTTGTTTAATCCCTTCACTGCCTGCCTGCATCTGGGTTCTTCCACCCCCCAATCGTGACTCTGTGTGCTCATGTTGATCATAGTCTGAACTATTTGAAAATAAATGACCAATAAACACATTATTTAAGTCTGATCACATTCTTTGTTCTAGTTGCTTCAGATCATTCCAGCTTGATGTCCATTATACAGTTGAAAGAAAAAGTATGTGAACCCTTTGGGCTTACTTGGATTTCTTCATAAAATGTCTTCTGAATTTCATCCAAGTCACAACAATAGAGAAACACAGTCTGCTTAAACTAATACCGGCACAAACATTATACGTTTTCATGTTTTTATTGAACACAACATGTAAACATTCATAGTGCAGGGTGGAAAAAGTATGTGAACCTTTGGGTTTAATAACTGGTTGACCCTCCTTTGGCAGCAATAACCTCAACCAAACGTTTCCTATAGTTGCAGATCAGACCTGCACAACGGTCAGGAGAAATTTTGGACCATTCCTCTTTACAAAAGTGTTTCAGTTCAGCAATATTCTTGGGATGTCTGGTGTGAATCGCTCTCTTGAGGTCATGCCACAGCATCTCAATCGGGTTGAGGTCAGGACTCTGACTGGGCCACTCCAGAAGGCGTATTTTCTTCTGTTGAAGCCATTCTGTTGTTGATTTACTTCTATGCTTTGGGTCGTTGTCCTGTTGCCTCGTCCATCCTCTGTTAAGCTTCAGTTGGCGGACAGATGGTCTTAAGTTTTCCTGCAAAATGTCTTGATAAACTTTGGAATTCATTTTTCATCGATGACAGTAATCCGTCCAGGGCCTGAGGCAGCAAAGCAGCCCCAAACCATGATGCCCCCTCCACCATATTTTCACAGTTGGGATGAGGTTTTGATGTTGTGTGCTGTGCCTTTTGTTCTCCACACATAGCGTTGTGTGTTCTTTCCAAACAACTCAATTTTGGTTTCATCTGTCCACAGAATGTTTTGCCAGTAGTGCTGTGGAACATCCAGGTGCTCTTTTGCAAACTTCAAACGCTGCAATGTTTTTTTTGGACAGCAGTGGCTTCCTCCGTGGTGTCCTCCCATGAAGTCCATTCTTGTTTAATGTTTTCCTTATTGTAGATTTGTCAACAAAAATGTTAGCATGTGCCAGAGATTTCTGTAAGTGTTTAGCTGACACTCTAGGATTCTTCTTCACCTCTTGAGCATTCTGCGCTGTGCTCTTGCAGTCATCTTTACAGGACGACCACGCCTAGGGAGTGTAGCAACAGTGCTGAACTTTCTCCATTTGTAGACAATCTGTCTTACCGTGGACACATGGACATCAAGGCTTTTAGATATACTTTTGTAGCCCTTTCCAGCTTTATGCAAGTCAACAATTCTTGATCGTAGGTCTTCTGAGAGCTCTTTTGTGCGAGGCATGGTTCACATCAGACAACGCTTCTTCAGAACAGCAAACTCAAAACTGGTGTGTTTTTTATTGGACAGGCCAGCTTTAATCAACACATCCAATCTCATCACATTGTTTGGACCCCAGGTTGGCTGACTCCTGGCTCCAATTAGCTCTTGGAGAAGTCATTAGCCTAGGGTTTCACATACTTTTTCCACCCTGCACTATGAATGTTTACATGTTGTGTTCAATAAAAACATGAAAACGTATAATGTTTGTGCGGTATTAGTTTAAGCAGACTGTGTTTCTCTATTGTTGTGACTTAGATGAAGATCAGAACACATTTTATGACCAATTTATGAAGAAATCCAAGTAAGCCCAAAGGGTTCACATACTTTTTCTTTCAACTGTATGTGTTTGGTCTTTATCTCTCCAGGTGTGAAACACATCAATATTCATCACCATTCACACTCACTCACATATGGAAAAGTCATTATATTGTTTTATGTCAATGATCATTTAAGCTTCAATTTGTCCGTTTATTGTAAGTAGTTTATTTTATGAAGTTAATTCTTCATTAAATTGAAGCCAATTCATGTGGCCATTGACCAATGTATTGTGACCAGACACACACCAGACTTTAGGAGCTCAGAGACTACAGGATGATACAGAATATGAGATCAGAATGTAATATAAATTACAATAATAACACTACATTTACATTGAAAATAACTCTACACTTTATAGCGCTTCACTGCTGTCACCGTTGATGTCACAGTCTTCAAACTCAACTCAACTTTATTTATATAGCGCTTTTTACAATTTTCATTGTTACAAAGCAGCTGTACATGAGACGCATTGAATACAAGAAAAACAACTAAAGTCATATACCTGTAAAAACAAGAAAAAAGTGAAAACAAAAAAAGACAGACATACAAATGCTCCACACACACAATATGCATACATACTTACACACATTGACATAGACGCACACACGCAAACACACTCGCACACACGCACAGTGAAAGCACACATTTGAGATAAAGAGAGAACCACAGGTCAAATATTAAACAGACTATAAATTCTTATATGCAATATTAATTATGTCTAACTTCTAAATTCTAAAGCGAAAATTCTAAATTTCAAAGAGAAAAAGGTCCAGATGATCTTTACTGAATGAAGTGAATCCTTTCACTCTGCATGTGATTGTTACCGTCGAGGCTCAATACTGTAAAACATTGAGGAGAAACATCAGATATGATATTAATATACACTCATCTCAGTCATTATCTACATCACGTCAGAATGACTTTATACTTACAAATCATATTAAATTAATCCAAGAGAGAACACAATACAAGAAAAGCTACAACACCAACATTAACACAAGTGTGAGTACAAAACATTTACATGACAGTCACTTGAACACAAAAGTGATTCCACTGTAAAAAAATCAACTTAAAATGTCTCTCAACAAAGGTAATAAAGTAACTTAAACAAAGATTTTTTTATTAGGTCATTTTTGTTTGTATACTGAATTAAACGAGTCCTCAAAATGTCCCTAATAAAGATCATTTTGTTGACTGGATACTTAAAGGAACAGTTCACCTAAAAATGAAAAACACTTCTATGGGAGTCAATGACCCACAACAGATTAGTTACGAACTCTCGTGTTTATTTGTGTTCTACAAAACAAAGAAATGTTTACAGGTTTATAACAACTGGTCTCCCAAAAATGAAAAATTCTTTCATGATTTACACCTTGTGTCATTCCAAACCTGTATGACTTTCAGAACACAAAAGAAGATATTTTGAAGAATGTTGGTAAACAAAAAAATTTGGTCCCGTGGTCTTGTATCCATACAATAGAATTATATGACTACCAACGGTTTTGGTATTTTCTTAGTTGAGTAAACTCAGAAATGTATTAATTTGAAAGTTGGATTAATTTAAAATGGTGTTTGTGTGTGCATGTGTGCAAGTGTGTTAAAATACATGTGACTTCACTGAGAAAACTGAGTTATGCAAACATCTTGTCCCAACTTTGTGTAAACATAAAGGTTTGTCGTACATTTTGTTGCGTTTAATATTATAGATTTTTCAACCTGTAATTTTTTTAAACTCTGGTAATAGTTTTTAGAAATAAAATGGTTTAAAGAATAATAAATAACTCACAGTAGTGTCTGTAGTTGACAGTGTGGATCCTTCAGTAGATCAGAGAGCAGCTTCACTCCTGAATCTCCTGGATTATTATCACCCAGATCCAGTTGTGTCAGATGTGAGGGGTTTGATCTCAGAGCTGAAGTCAGAGCAACACAACCTTCAGATCCAATACTGCAGTCACACAGACTGAAGAGAGAAATAAAATAAAGTAAATAATGTCAATAACATTTAGAGAATAATTAGGAGTAAATTGTTGAATATATTATTTATTATTCATCAAATATATCAAATTATGTCCCTTTTTACAAGATGTAATAAATTAAATGACTGTAAATCCCTCACATTTTATATGAATTTGCATGAATAGTTTAATATATTTAAGTTAGTTATTAAAATGATCTCAGTATGGTGATAATGCTGTGAATCTAAATCATCAGAGTCATTGACTGACAGTCACTGTTGAGTCTCTTATATATAAAGATGATTCTGATGAATTTATGAAGACCTCTATTTACATAATAGATAAATGCACACGTTAACTTTATTGCTTTAAGGATTTTCTTACTTTAGTGTCTTCAGTTTACAGTTTGTATTCTTCAGTCCATCAGAGAGCAGCTTCACTCCTGAATCCTGCAGTTTATTGTGACTCAGGTTCAGTTCTGTCAGACTTGAGGAGTTTGATCTGAGAACTGACGCCAGTGATGAACAACTTTCCTCTGTCAGATTACAGCGACTCAGACTGAGAGAGAAATAACAACACAACAGTGAGTTATAATGTTAGTAAAACACTTGTGACTTTTTTCTGACTACATGATTGATCTTCAGATTTTAATAACGCTGCACTTGCCACAAAGAAAACAGGCAAAGCATTAACAGATCGATCTTTAATGATCACTTCAGATCTCATTTCTATTTTTCAGGATATTGTTTGAAGCAATAACCCAGCAAACACAATCATGTGGGGCCTATGATATGATATCAATATACACTCATCTCAGTCATTATCAACATCATGTCAGAATGACTTTCTACTTACAAATCATATTAAATGAATCCAAGAGAGAACACAATACAAGAAAAGCCACATCAACATTAACACAAGTGTGAGTACAAAACATTTACATGACAGTCACTTGAACACAAAAGTGATTCCAATGTAAAAAATCAACTTAAAATGTCTCCCAACAAAGGTAATAAAGTAACTTAAACAAGGATTTTTTAAAAGGATTTTTTTTGTATACTGAATAAAACTTGTCCTCAAAATGTCCCTAATAAAGATCATTTTGTTGACTGGACACTTAAAGGAACAGTTCACCTAAAAATGAAAAACCTTCTATGGGAGTCAATGACCCACAAACTATTACAAACTCTCGTGTTTATTTGTGTTCTACAAAACAAAGAAATGTTTACAGGTTTATAACAACTGGTCTCCCAAAAAAAAAATTCTTTCATGATTTACACCTTGTGTCATTCCAAACCTGTATGACTTTCAGAACACAGAAGAAGATATTTTGAAGAATGTTGGTAAACAAAAAACTTTGGTCCCGTGGTCTTGTCATTGGTTTTTATATCCATACAATAGAAGTATATGACTACCAACGGCTTTTGGTGTTTTGCAGAAGAAAGAAAGTTTGGGTGGACTTTATTTTCTTAGTTGAGTAAACTCAGAAATGTATTAATATGAAAGTTGGATTAATTTAAAATGGTGTTTGTGTGTGCATGTGTGCAAGTGCGTTAAAATACATGTGACTTCACTGAGAAAACTGAGTTATGCAAACATCTTGTCCCAACTTTGTGTAAACATAAAGGTTTGTCGTACATTTTATTGGGCGTTTAATATGATAGATTTTTTCAACCTTTAATTTTTTTTAAGGGCAACCTGTGGT
>VCII01000670.1:0-48937 GCA_006030095.1 Triplophysa siluroides
ACCTGCAGGATGGCCATAGCGTGGGAGGAGGCAGCGTTGGCCCTCAGCAGTGTAAGCTCTCGACACCAGAGATGCCGAAAACCTACGTGCTTTGGACGGGAGACTAGGTCGAGCCTCCAGGTGGCAGCCGTCTTCGGTGCACCGAGACAGCACGTTCCACCTGGGGGACATCGACGTATCCTCTAGCTGCCCCACCATCGAGGAAAGAAAGGGTGACAGAACTAGTTTGACGAAAAGGGGGCGTTTTCAGGTCTTACTGAGTTCCTCATGCACTTCCAAGAGACACGGCACTGGGGGCGGGCATGGCCACGTCGTTAGAATCCGGCAGTGTAGTAGAAGAACTCTTAGAGTTTAGTCTTGAAGTCATCAGCGAAGGCTCCGAAGAACAAAAGGTGAATGAATGCAGCACGCCGTCTCCCTTTTATTCCCGGATATCCGGGGGCGGAGTCCGGCATGCAAATTTCATACGCCAATTTCATTGGCCTCTTGTAGTCTAGTCGCAGTTGATAGGTTCTCAAGGGCGAACCCCATCTTTCGGTTCGACACAATGTTGAGAGACCGACAGAAAGGGAACAGCACCTTTCTGAGTAAAAAAATTCCTCACAATCCTCTTGTATTAGGAGCACAAACCAAAAAACTCTTTTAATTCTGTGACCGTGCTGGGGGTAGGCCATAAGGCCATGACCTGACTTTGTCCAGGTTCTTTTCGTCTGGCAGCAGACCCTGGCTAGACACAACATGGCCCAAAAATGACACTTGCTAGCTTCAGGTTCAGACCTGCAGAGCGGAAACCACAGAAAACCTCCTCTAGACTGCTAAGATGTTCACTAAAAGTCTGACTGAACACAAGTACATCTTCAAGATAAACAAGGCAAACCTTCCAATGAAGGCCACGAAGCACAAGCGACAAAAACTGGCTGTGTAGCATTCATGACCACCTGCACATCATGAGAAAACACTTCCTCACCAAGCCTAATGGTAATATACAACATACCATGAGTATCAAGATAATCACCCATCACAGATTTTTGCTAAGAGAAATTATTTCTGAATGGGCTTTTTACTGAGAGAGGGAATTGACATTCTTAATGTTCACTGATCAACAATATTTCTGAGCCTGTGTCTAGAAAAGCATGTTGAAAACTCTGCTCGCGCAGTCTCTTTAATTGACTGACTTCTAGACTAAGAATCTTAACATCAACATTTAGTTACTAACCGCAGTCATGAGTTCAGAAGAGACATCCCCAGGTGAAGTGGTCTTTGTGGACACCATAGCAGAAAGTGATTCACTGGGTAAAGTTGAAGATGGTGATAGACTGGTCTGCTAAGAGGGGGAAGAGGTTCAAGCATGAGAACTTCCTGTGCTCATTCCCACTTACAGGCAACAGCTACAGCTTCTTCCACGCTAGCAGCGCCATGTTCATGACATTTTGCTTGAAGAACAGGGTCAAGACTAGCTTGAAACCGTCAAAATCTTTCCATGGCAATGGCAGACTGACCATCATTTGGAAATGCTTCAAAAACAACCCTTGTTATCTCAGTTCTAAATACTTCCAAAGGTTCTTTGGGTATGTGTGGTCTGGCGTTCTCAAACGTCTGAAAATGTTACAAAAACAGTTACCTGTCTGTCGGTCTCTCGACGTTGTGTCCCCTCTGTCGTTCTCGACACAACGTCTCGTTCCCTCCATCAGGGAACAGAGGTTACATACGTAACCGAGACGTTCCCTGTCTGTCGGTCTCTCGACGTTGTGTCGAGAACGACAGATGGGACACAACGTCTCGTTCCCTCCATCAGGGAACAGAGGTTACATACGTAACCGAGACGTTTCCTTCCAAAAACTTAATTTAATGCAGCAACACACAGATCAATCTTTTGTTGTGTCTCAGGAGGCAGGGCGAGCCAGTAAGGTAAAGCATCAGTTGAATACAATTTAATCATTGTTTAATTGCATGTCGGATCATTTGTTCTCAGGTGTCATGAGTAACCCGAGAATGAGATATGGGTACTATTTCATGAAATTGTTGCATTGATTTTAAATAGCAAAAGTAAAATGAACAATAAAATAGATAAACAAGCTTATACATACAGCAGGAGATATACAATTAGCAAAAATAATAAATCATATTATTTAAGTCTCTAGATATCGTTGACTGTAGCTGTCACGTTTGTTGTATGTTTTGTTAGGTTTTTTCCTCCCCTGGTTTGTTTCATTATTAGTTAATTAGTTTTCACTTATGTTTAATCATTGTTAATTAGTCCCACACCTGTTTCTGTTTTCCCTGAGTGTCTCCCATTTGTATTTAAGCCCTGTGTGTTCTCCTGAGTTTTGTCGAGTATTATTTATGCTATGTGTGTTCATTTCCTGTGTTCCTGGTTCCCTGTTTGCCTTTTGAATTATTATTAAAGTACCTTATTTGGATTTACCTGTTGGAGTACGCTCTTGTCTGCCAGCACACGTGACAGTAGCAGATGCTGAGGCATTGAAAACTATTTATCCTTTATATATCAGCCTCTATTAAACTCATACTTTATTGGCATATCTTTTTTCAGTTTTCTTGTGACTTACAGTAATTCATGATTTTATTTAAAACATTTGATGCCATCTGCTGGTAGGAGAGGTAATTGGAACATACACTAAAAAATATATAAATGGATGTACTAGTTGCTCTGCAATGCACTGGCCACATATCCAGCTTGCTGGTTGAAATGCAGAGATTTGCTCCAGTTCTTCTGCGATCCTGCAGTGGACAAGAGTGTTTGAAAAATGAATAAATGGATGAGGTTTGACTAGTACATTTGAGCATATTGTTATTAGGAATTATAATAAGAAAAGTAAATATAATAGTAAACACTGCCCTTCTTGAAAAAAACAGCATATGCTGGTTAGGTATTTTGAACCATAGTTGATGGTTTGAGCTGGTTATGAGCTGGTCATTATGAGCTGGTCATCTTAAGGTCCACACATGGCCATCAGCTGTTGATAGAGGCACTTGCCAGTATCCTTTGGTGAGGTCAGAGTTGACTGAGTCCACGACAGGGTTGGCTTCTTGCGCATAAGTGGCCACTTCTTGAGCAGGTTTACGTGCTATAGCTGTTCTTCCTTCCTTCGTCCCGGCTGACGGACTCGGTACGTGACCGGTCCCACCCTTAAGGTGATGTAGGGCACTTGCCAGGATGCCAGGAGCTTGGAGGTAGTGGTGGGTACAAGGACGAGCACCCGCTCGCTGGGCTGGAGTTCCTGTGCCTGAGTGTTGATCGTCTTTCTCTTCTCTCGTAAGTGCTTGATCAAAATCCGGTGTGGGGCGGATGTCCAGCCATCGAGTGCGAGTGAACCAGCTAGAGCACCTTCTCTGTCTTAGACCTCGGTACTACCAGGAGAAGTTTTGGTAAGACTTTCTATGAAGCCCATAGGTATAATGAATTACAGCTCCATTTATAATTATTTATAGGTATTTATTACCATTTTATAAATGTATTTATAAAGACACAACAAAACCTATACCGCATTATAAGAACATTTACAGTTACATTTGTAATATTTTTATTGCTATTTATAAGTGATGCATTTGCATTTTCAATGTGCATGCTCATAATACATTATATACGAATTTTCAAATATCAATTACGGTCTGGTTTGGTTCGAAATTAGAAAATAGTTAGCAAATGCTGTACATTGCAGCACACCGCAGCGATATACAGAAGTGGTGTTCTACCTTATTTCAATGTTATAATGAAATGTAAAGTTATGAAAGTATAATTTCAAATACGGTAGAACAGCACTTCTATATACCACTGAGGTGTGCCGCACAGTATTTGATAAATTTAACTATGATCTCAATTTACCATTTCTCTCTGTTTTAAGTCTCCCCACCGGAAACTGCCTACGGTTATCCTGTGAAACGCGGAAGTCACATGTGCATAGAGCATATTACTCTATTATTACTGTTTCTCTGTTATTTGTCTAAAAAATCAGAACCCTACAAGTTTTGTAAGCTTCTATATAAAATATAGGTTAAGATAAAGACATTTTGGTTTTATGTATATAATGGTTACTGGAACAATGGGCCCTATTCTAAGCACATGATCTAAGCACATGGTCTAAACTGCAGGGTGTGCACTAAGAGTGCATAAATGGGTGCAAAGGCATTTGCTATTTAAACAATGTGGCGCATGACGAGAAAATGATAACTTATACGGTTATATAGTTCTGTTTAACTGACACAGATTTTTCTGTTGCTGAAATTTTGGTAAATTCCTGAAACTTCATATTCTTTCTAACAGATATTTCATTACCTCTCACACGTGCATGGTAACTTTTGGACAGGAGGGTTTGCCTTATGTGACTTTTCACGAGTTTCTGGATTTGCTTTCTTTTATGTTGAGTTTGGTTCATGTCTATTGTGTACAACAAAGATTTTTTTAATCGAAGAAGGCAACAATATATTTATCACATTAACACAAATGAACTCTTAAACTCTAAAACTTCATCACTAACCTAAATATCTACTTGGACCACGGATTTCTTCAATCTTGTTAGAAATCAGTTCTCGAATAAATTCGTCCTAACCATCCAATTCAGACTGACGATGGGCCTTGTCCTCCTTTAACAGGTTAGTGTCATCTTTCAAAGCATCTTTCTCCTTTTCTGCTTCTAACTGCTGTCTTTAAAGGGCCATCTCATGTGTAGCCGTCTGTTTACATGGAAAGTATGAGAATATGATTTTCTCTACAGTATACAATGAAAATATATAAAGACAAAATAACACATTATGACAACATATTTATTTAAAACACGCAAGAAATTACTACATTTAGAAGTATACTTGGCCTGCATTGAGATGTTCTGTACAATAAATTTATAATGTGAGATACTCTGTGTTGTAACTTTAAAATGAACTGTTTGTAATGTTATCATAATTCTTATGATAATAACTATTAACTTAAAAAATATGTAATTTAAGTAAGTTAAATTAGGTTATAGTATAGTATATATATTTATATAGCCCTACAGGAAATTGGAACAGGTTCATTTAATTAGCAATCACCACATGTAAGTGCTTGCATACAGTACATCTCCAGTGACAATTCTTCCATTATTCATCTTCCACCTCAGCTCTACCTTAACTTAATATTCATATACAGTAGTATACATTCACTTGGATTGTTTCTCATTCAGTAGAACAGAGTGAAATGTTTGATCTTGAGACAATTCCACTATGAACAGCAAGCCAAATACTCTAATAATTTACCATATTATATTGTGAATGTCAAATCAGTGCAGACATATGCACTTAAACACCACTGTATTTTTTTTTTTACTGTAACGTCACATATCACCATTATATTGCGTTTATACCATATACCTTGACCAGTATATCGCTGCAGAAGTTTTATTTATTTAGTTTTTTAGGAATTAATTGTCATAATGAATGCATATAAAACATGTATACAGATAAATTATTAGATTAAACTGCTCCCTTTTTCGTTCTTTTACTCGTCATTGCTGTGAAATGTTAAACTGGTCAGTTTACAGAATTAAGAATGGCTAACGATAATACAACCCGAATTCCGGAAAAGGTGGGACGTTTTTTTAATTTGAATAAAATGAAAACTAAAGGAATTTCAAATCACATGAGCCAATATTTTATTCACAATAGAACATAGATAACAAAGGAAATGTTTAAACTGAGAAATGTTACACTTTTATCCACTAAATTAGCTCATTTAAAATGTAATGCCTTCACACTGGCCAGAATGGACCCAGCGGACGGAACACCTCTTCGCTCTGCTATTGAATTGCAAGGCGCAATGCTGGGCCGGCATGAGGAAGGACTAGTGGCCTCCCGGCAGACTGTGGAGGCACTATCTGCCCGACTTCACGAGGTGACCACTCAACTAGATCATCTACGCCTTGCACAGGCGGGTACCTCTCTCCCTAGGGCAATTTCTCAGGAGCCCCATGTCAATAATCCCCCACCGTATGATGGCGAGCAAACCTTATGCTGGGCATTTATTATCCAGTGCGAGGTCGTCTTATCCCTCAAACCACGCACCTAGAGGGCCAAAGTTGAATATGTGATCTGCCTGTTAATCGGACAAGCTCGGCTTTGAGGAACGGCGATGTGAGAGGCACAGTCAGCATACCGCTATGACTTTTCAGAGTTTAAAGCTGAGATGATCAAGATCTTCGACCGCTCAGTCTTTGGCAAGGAGACATCACGACTTCTGGTGTCTCTCCGGCAAGGCAAGCGTTCGGTTGCGGATTACGCCATTGAGTTCCGCACTTTGGCGGCTTCTTGTCACTGGAATGCGGAGGCTCTCTTGGCACATTTTCTCGAGGGTTTAACAGCGGGGGTCAAGGACTAAATTTATGCACGAGATTCTCTTGATGAACTTGATGATCTCATAGATCTCATCAACACCAGGATCTATCAAGGCATCCTCTAGACCCCACTTGGACTCACATTCACCTCCCTTTGTAACGCCCATTTCCAACGAGGAATCCGAGCCGACGAGGCTGGGTAGATTACGACTTTCTGCTAAGGAAGAGCAACGGCGTCTCAACAAGGGATCGTGCCTCTACTGTGGCGGCCAGGGACATCAGGCTGCTTCCTGTCCGGGAAAAGCTGGCGCTCGCCGGTAGTCAGGGGAGTCCTGGCGAGCGCTATCACCACCTCCCCCACCTTGGGCTCACGAACCCTCTTGCCGGTGGTTTTGACTCACAAACAGGTATCGATTAAAGAGTCTGCCCTCATTAAATCGGGTGCGGAAGGGAATTTCGTGGATGAAGCTTGGGCAATAAGGGGTTCCCTATCGTGCCTCTCAGTTCACCTATCAACGCCCACTCGTTGGATGGTAGAGTTCTCAGGTCTGTCTCACTCATCACCGTCCTGCTTGGGGTCATAACATCAGGGAACCACAGGGAGGAGCTAACGTTCCTTATTTTTAAATCCCCTATGGTCCCCATAGTACTTGGGCATCCCTGGCTCTCTCTTCATAATCCTGCAATAAACTGGGCTAATAATTATATTTCTAGTTGGAGTGCTTATTGTCATGCAAATTCCTTTTTTTTTTCTTCTTTCTCAGTTTCGCAGATGGAGCGTGTCGATCTGACACGAGTCCCCGAGGTTATCATGATTTTCGGGCGGTCTTCAGTACATTCCGGGCCACCTCTCTCCCTCCTCATTGCCAGTACAACTGTGCCATTGACCGCCTCTCTGGCACCTCTCTGCCTCGAGGCCGGCTTTTCTCCCTGGCTTCTCCGAAACGGCCAGCCATGGAGGAGTACCGCAATACTTCTCTAGCAGCAGGCATCATCCGTCCCTCTTCCACTCCGGCTGGTGCGGGGTTCTTCTTCGTTAAGAAGAAAGATGGGTCCTTGCGTCCCTGCCTAGATTACAGAGGCCTTAATGACATAACTGTTAAAAATCAGTGTCATCAAAATTATGTCATCAGCCTTTGAACTCTTGCAGGGAGCCAGGTTCTTCACGAAGCTAGATCTCCACAACGCCTACCATCTGGTCCGGATTAGGAAGGGGGATGAATGGATGATGGCTTTCAATACTCCCACGGGGCATTTTGTCAGACGAGTGCTCCAGTGTCTGCTGGAGAATCAACTGTTTGTAAAGGCGGAGAAGTTTGAGTTCAATGTCCAATCGCTTTCGTTCTTGAGACACATTATCTCACCGACGGGTATTTGAATGGATCCTGCCAAGGTGAGAGCAGTCTCTGACTGGTCGCCACCAACTTCCCGTAAAACATTACAACAGTTCCTGGGTTTCGCCATTTTTTATCGGCGATTCATCAGGAACTTCGGGAGGTGGCGGCCCCCCTCTCCGCTTTAACCTCCACCAAGACGCCGTTCACGTGGACAGTCGTCGCTCAGGAGGCTTTTGGGGAGCTCAAGAACAGGTTTGTCTCAGCCCCCAATCTTACCTCTCCTGACCCGGCTCGGCAGTTTGTGTTGGAGGTTGACGCCTCTGAGGTGGGCGTTGGAGCGGTTCTCTCCCAGGTTTCCTCCTGTGATAAAAATTACACCCATGTGCTTATTTTTCTCACCGATTGTCTCCCTCAGAACGAAATTATGACGTTGGCAATCGAGAGCTGTAGGCTGTCTGGTTGGCCCTGGAGGAGTGGCGCCACTGGTTGGATGGAGTCACCATCCCATTTGTTGTGTGGACCGACCACAACATTCGGTCTGCCAAACGACTGAATTCTAGGCAGGCTGGCTGGGCACTCTTTTTCGGCGTTTTAACTTGGTCCTCTCATATCGGCGGGGCTCTAAGAATGGCAAGCCTGACGCACTGTCACTGTGTTTTACCCCCTTAGAGGATTTGCCCCCTGCAGAAACCATCTTACCGTCTGGACGGGTGGTGGGGGCAATCACCTGGGGAATCGAACAGCGGGTCAGACAAGCCCTGGCCAGTGTCAGGGTGCCTCGGAGGTGCCCAGAGAGTCTTCATTTTGTCTATGAGTCGGTCTGTACTCCTGTCCTCCACTTGGGCCACTCCTTCAGACTCACGTGCCATCTGGGGGTCAAGAGATCACTGGCTGCCATCCGCCAGGCGGCTTTGGTGGCCGACTATGGCGGAGGATGTTCGCCGATTCGTGGGGGCGTGCAAAGTCTGTGCCCAAACAGGTCTTCCAGTCTACCTCTTTCCGGGCTACTCCAACCCCTTCCCGTCCCTGGTCTCATATTGCCCTGGATTTTGCGGTTGGACTCCCATCTTTCAGTGGCTATACTGTGGTCCTCAGTGTCGTGCATCGCTTTTCTAAAGCGGTTCACTTCATTGCTCTTCCTAAACTCCCTTCTGCCAAGGAGACTGCTCGGGTGTTCATCGACCATGTCTTCTGGATTCACGGCCTTCCGGAGGACATGGTCTCTGACAGAGGTCCCCAGTTTAGTTCGCGGGAGTTCTGCCGACAGATGGGCACATCTGCCAGTCTGTCATCAGGATTTCACCCACAGACCAACGGCCAGTCCGAGCGTGCCAACCAGGAACTGGGTTGGATGCTCCGCTGCCTGGCCTCCCATAACCTTGCATCTTGGAGCCAGCAGCTCACGTGGGCAGAATATGGTCACAACTCGTTGCCGGTGTCGTCGACTGGGCTGTCCCTGTTCCCCTCCCAGGTTCCGAAGGTGGCAGTCCCAGTCTTATTCGGCCCTGCCGTCTCAACCAGGCCAGGGATTGCGTTAAGCGTACAGCTGATCACCACCGGAGGAGGGCTCCCAGGTACATCTGTGGACAACGGGTATGGCTCTCCACTAAGGACCTTCCCTTGCGGGCACCGGCTCGCAAAATGGCACCCTGCTTTAAAGGGCCATATCCCATCATCAAGATTGTCGATCCGCTGGCGGTACGCCTTCGCTTGCCTAAATCCCTGGGACTGGTCCATCCAGTATTTCATCAAACCTGTTCTTTATTCTCCCCATTTACCTCCTGTTGTATCTCCCATCTCTCATTGATGGCGCCCCCGCCTTCAAGGTAAAGAAGACACTGGACTCCAGATGACGTGGACGGGGATTCCAGTACTTGGTGGATTGGGAGGGGTATGGCCCTGAGGAGAGATGTTGGGTCCCGGCCCGGGACATTCTGGACCGCTCGCTCATCGAAGCATTCCATCGCACTTTCTCTTCGGTTTTTGCTTCTGCCTGCCTGTTTTCAAGTTGCCTTGCCCCTCTGTAATAAAGTTTGCACCCCGGTTGACCATTGCCTGTCTACCTTCTGAATTGGCACTGCCCCTCTGGACTCTGTTTGCCCATCGACCGACCCCACCCTGTCATACGACTCTCGCATTTTTGCTAATTCCGAGCTTAGCTCGAGTGTGACTCTCATTTGACATTTTGCTCTTAATAAACATTTAAGTTCCACCTGCTCTTGGGTCTCTCTCAGGTCGTGACATATACAGTATATATATACTGTATATATATATATATACACACAATGGTAATATATATATATAAAATGCATTTGATATATATATACCTCGTAATATTAATCATTATTATTATCACTGCTAGCATTGGTCTATTATTAACCGAATATGTGCTTAAGTAGTTGAATATGTAGTATCATTACTCTGAAGAAAGTATCATTACTTTGAAAGAATTAAATAATAAACGTTGAGTCAACATAAAAGTCTTACTGCACCAGGTTGCCTCATTTTTTTGCATGGGGTCAATGTTTTTTTTGCAGTGTATATAGATATAAATATATATAGATATAATTCTAATATGAATCATTATTATCAATACTAGAATTAGTCTATTATTAACTGAATATGTGCTTAAGTAGTTAAATATGTACTGAACACAGTTTTGAAGCCAGAGTCACCTTCACAATGTACTAATAATTACCTTATACAAGAAAATGTATAAAATTTAACTTGATACAATAGAAAGTAACAATAATTAATGCAATAGGAACATAATTGTATATATAAACTGCTCAAAAATCTAAAGTCACACTATGTTAGATCCCAGTGACGGGAAAATATCCAGGTTAAAACTCTATAATAATATACTTTGCACAATGTTGTGAGAACAAAATCCTGTGACAATGGTCAATGAAAGCCAAAATAATAGACACCTTCAGGGCCGGAATAACAGTAAAAAAAATGATAATCCTGGCTCATTAAACTTGTTTGAATTTCATCACTGTAACCCATAATGTTAGTCAGTAATGACACTAAAGTCATTTTTTATTTAATGTGCACGAAGAAATTCTTGGTGTTGGCTCTCTAATTATGCAAAAGGTCTGCTTGAAAACAATTTTATCAGATGTGAGTGTGAATCAATGGAATCCTTTCTAAACTGCATTGTACCCAGAATAAGCAGTTGGTTTTATTTTGTCAATAAGATAAGAATATTTTTTCTAGTGTGCAAAGTTAACAGCTGCAAAAAAAAAAAAAATTCAATTGCAATATTTATTTGAATAGTTTCCTAATTTTAAGTCTGTGCTGAAACTTTTTTGGTCATACCCCTAAACCTATAAAAAAAAAGATCATGTTATTTTCATCATAGAAAAAGATTTCATCATAGAAATGCAAGAGAAAAGTGTTTATCATCGTAAGACCCTCACTTTACTTTAACTGCCAGACGCTCCCCAAACTTTTGATAATGCATCCGGTCCTTGAGTTGCCAGGTATTCATTTATCCTTAGAATATAAATAAACATGTTGGTGGCCACAGTACATTATGAAAGTAGCCCAAAAACACAACCCGTGAGTCCATAATTACAAAGTGGAAACCAATGACCTAATGAGTAACTATGGCAACAAATAGCGATCTGTGTGGCCTACAGTAAATGAATGTCCATGTCAGCAGGAAACAAAGTAAACAAGACAACAATAGAATGACACAGAACTATTACAAAATGAGAGAGAGAAAGGGGAGACCAAGTCAGGTATCTTGGCACATCTTGTCATGATTCTCGGGGGGGAGACATGGCGTGAGAACCCAATTGCAGGCAGAGACAGACGGTTGGGGTAAACAAGGGTATTTTATTATTACAAAACAAAGACAAACAGGCAAAACAAAACCCACGATGGGGTAAAAAGGGTAAACAGGCAAAGACGGAAACAGAGACAGACTATATAAAACTAACAGACTCAGAATATAAACTTGACAAGACCAACAGTAAACTCACAATAAACTACACTTACTTGACATGGGGAACCTCTAACACAAGGCAGTACACAAGGACAATCCACAGGTACAGGTACAGGTACAGGTACAGGTACAGGTACAGGTACAGGTACAGGTACAGGTACAGGTACAGGTACAGGTACGGTACAGGTTACAGGTACAGGTACGGTACAATGCACGGCACAAGACAAAGACACGAGGGTGTTTTAAAGGGAACAAACACAGGATCATAACGAGGAACAGGTGCTGGGGATTAGCGCTGACGAGGAACGAGATGTAGGGAACAATGACGAGACACGAGAAAGAATCATTCTTTCCCACACAAAACCATCAGGCAATGCCATGGCTCCACTAGAGACAGGAATAAAACATGACATGGTAGTGGAACCATGACACATCTTGCATTACAGAATTTAAGTTATTCGTTTTAAACTATAGGAATCTATGACAAAATCTTTATTAAATATTGCAATAATAAATAAATATGCATCTCAACATTAGAATATTATATATAGAATATAAGAAACTTAGAATATTGGAATTCACAATAGTCTTGTTAAAGATATTTTAGCACACATCTAAGGTTTCTTTAAAGTTAGATTATATAGGTTTTTAGCATTTCTTAAAATTAATTTTGTTGAGATTATTACTACAAACAATTAGAATTAAGTGCTGTGCAACGGACTGGCCACACATCCAGAGTGTATCCCGCCTGTGGGTTAAGATGTTGAAATTGGCTCCAGTCTTTCTGCGGCCCTGCAGAGGACAAGAGAAAAATGGATGAATGATGAGGAACAATTAGTACATTATAATATTATGGATATTATTATGATAATAGTGTAATAAAGTAATAATCAGAATAGTGCCTGAAATATAATCAGTTACCAATATGTGTTTTGTATTTATTTACAATTTATTTAAATTATTTAAAAAAAATTAAAATTTGAACAGTAGTGTATGGAAATAAAACAAGCATGACAAACAGTTCTGAAGGTCTTCTGTCATTTAGTAGATAGGAGTTGTACTTGCATAAATTGAAACAGCTGCCTGAGATGTCCATTAAACAGGTTACTTTACAGTAATCCTGATATCCCCATTAAAACGTTTTTCAATGAACTCGACAAGCTGCAAGACAAGTGATTATAAGCATTTAAACATTATTTGGTTACATTTAATATTTGTGTAATCACCCCTGAAATAAAAAATTTACATATTATCTCTATATAGCCTTTTGCTTAAATGTACATGTAACGTCTCTTGTTCGAATTAACTGTACTAGACTACCACGGTTGTCAGGTCAGACACTTTGTGCCTCCTGTAGTGTGCTAAACCTGAGGCACACCACAGGATTTTGCTGACTTTATTACTGATAAAGTGGACATCACACTATGTTTTTGCATTATGATCAGTACAATACAATTAAAGGTGCATTAAAACATTATTTTGTGTTAGTATGTGTAGCTGAATGTGTCAGAATAAACATGCAACACATGGCATCTAAATAAAGCAATAAAAACACATTTTGACCATGAAAAAAATCCAGTAATATCCAAATGTATTTTGCATTCCTTCTGCAATAGCTTGATAGCTTGAACTTGATACTGACATATTAAATGTTTACTATCTGGAAAAAAATCTTTAAATAATCCAAATAATAGAGTAAAAATATTGGTTTACCCTTTCAATATGCTCCTTTTGAGTAGTCGTGACCTTAAGAAATGCATGAGCAGTTGTTGTTAGTAATTTTGGAGGACTTGTAATTGTTTGTGAAGCTGTTGTTTGTGGTTTTGAATCTGCAACTGTTGATAAGAATTGAATTGTTGAATTCTTTAAAAGAATTGTTGTAAGTCCAGTAGTTGTAGTTGTTGGTACAGAAATTGTTGTCGGTACAGAAGTTATGGTTGGTCCAAAAGTTGATGATGTAGTTGTTAGCAAAGGAATTGTTGATGTGGAATTAATTTTAGTTGTTGAAACAGGAATATTGGTTTGGGCTAAATTTGTAGTTGTTGGTACAGGAGATGTTATTGATGCAGTGGTTAAAGTTGTTAGTACAGGATTTGTTGGTAAAGGAGTTGTTGTTGGTGCAGTAGTTGTTGTTGCTGGTGCAGTAGTTGTTTTTGCTTCAGTTGTAGTGGTTGGTCCAGTCTGTTGTGTTGCCAGTTGTTGCTGGTTCTCAGTTGTAGTGCTGGCAGTAGTGGTGGGGCTTCAGTTGTAGGGGTTGGTTGTTGTAGTGGTTGTTAGTTGTTGGTGCTTCAGTTGTTGTTGTTGTTGGTGCAGTAGTTGTTAGTAAAGGAATTGTTGTTAGACCAGTAGTTGAAGTTGCATTTACAGAAATTGTTGTAGGTCCAGTAGTTGTAGTTGTTAGTACAGGAATTGTTGGTAAAGGAGTTGTTGTTGGTGTAATAGTTGTTAGTAAAGGAACTGTTGTTGGGCCAGTAGTTGAAGTTGCTGTTACAGAAATTGTTGTAGGTCCAGTAGTTGTAGTTGTTGGTACATAAATTGTTGTTGGTAGACGAGTTATGGTTGGTGCAAAAGTGGATGAAGTAGCTGTCAGCAAAGGAATTGTTGATTGGGAATTAGTTATAGTTGTTGAAACAGGAGTTGTGGATTGTACCGAATTTGTAGTTGTTGGTTCAGGAGATTTTGTTGATGCAGTGGTTGAAGTTGTTATTACAGGAATTGTTGTAGGTCCAGTAGTTGTAGTTGTTGGAATAGAAATTGTTGTTGGTAGAGGAGTTATGGTTGGTGCAAAAATTGATGATGTAGTTGTTAGCAAAGGAATTATTGATGGGGAATTAGTTATAGCTGTTGACACAGGAGTTGTGGTTTGGGCTAAATGTGTAGTTGTTGGTACAGGAGATGTTGTTGATGCAGTGGTTGAAGTTGTTAGTACAGGAATTGTTGGTAAAGGAGTTGTTGTTGGTGCAGTAGTTGTTGTTGTTGGTGCAGTAGTTGTTAGTAAAGGAATTGTTGTTAGACCAGTAGTTGAAGTTGCATTTACAGAAATTGTTGTAGGTCCAGTAGTTGTAGTTGTTGGTACAGAAATTGTTGTTGGTAGAGGAGTTATGGTTGGTGCAAAAGTTGCTGAAGTAGTTGTTAGCAAAATAATTGTTGATAGGGAATTAGTTATAGTTGCTGGATTTGTAGTTGTTGGTACAGGAGATGTTGTTGATGCAGTGGTTGAAGTTGTTAGTAAAGGAATTGTTGTAGGTCCAGTAGTTGTAGGTACAGAAATTGTTGTTGGTAGAGGAGTTATGGTTGGTGCAAAAGTTGATGATGTAGTTGATAGCAAAGCAATTGTTGATGGGGAATTAGTTATAGTTGTTGAAACAGGAGTTGTGGTTTGGGCTAAATGTGTAGTTGTTGGTACAGGAAATGTTGTTGATGCAGTGGTTGAAGTTGTTAGTACAGGAATTGTTGTAGGTCCAGTAGTTGTAGTTGTTGGAATAGAAATTGTTGTTGGTAGAGGAATTATGGTTGGTGCAAAAATTGATGATGTAGTTGTTAGCAAAGGAATTATTGATGGGGAATTAGTTATAGTTGTTGACACAGGAGTTGTGGTTTGGGCTAAATGTGTAGTTGTTGGTACAGGAGATGTTTTGTGTGCAGTGGTTGAAGTTGTTAGTACAGGAATGTTGGTAAAGGAGTTGGTGTTGGTGCAGTAAGAGTAGTTGTTAGTTGTTGTGTTGGTGCAGTAGTTGTTAGTAAAGGAATTGTTGTTAGACCAGTAGTTGAAGTTGCATTTACAGAAATTGTTGTAGGTCCAGTAGTTGTAGTTGTTAGTACAGGAATTGTTGGTAAAGGAGTTGTTGTTGGTGTTTGGTATAGTTGTTAGTAAAGGACTGTTGTTTGGGCCAGTAGTTGAAGTGCTGTACAGGTTGGAGGTCCAGTAGTTGTAGTTGTAAGTTGTTTTGGTAGAAGAGTTGGTTGGTGCAAAAGGGATGAATGTAGGTCAGCAAAGGAATTGTTGATTGGGAATTAGTTTATTGTTGATTTGAAACAGGAGTTGTGGTTTGGTAATGTAGTTTGGTTCAGGAATGTTGTTGATGCAGTGGTTGAAGTTGTTATTACAGGAATGTGTAGGTCCAGTAGTTGTAGTTTGGAATAGAAATTGTTGTTGGTAGAGGAGTTATGGTTGGTGCAAAAATTGATGATGTTGTTAGTTGTAGCAAAGGAATTATTGATGGGAATTAGTTATAGTTGTTGACACAGGAGTTGTGGTTTGGGCTAAATGTGTAGTTGGTTGGTAAGAGAGTTGTTGATGCAGTGGTTGTTGAAGTTGTTAGTACAGGAAGTTGTTGGTAAAGGGAGTTGTGTTGGTGCCGTAGTGTTGGTGCAGTAGTTTAGTTTGTAAAGGAAAGTGGTTGTTTTAGGACCCAGTAGTTGACGTGCATTTACAGAAATTGTTTGTAGGTCCAGTAGTTGGAGTAGTAGTGTAGGTTGTTGGTTTTCCAGGGGAAATTGTTGTGGTTAGAGGAGGTTATGGTGGTGCCAACAAGTGCTGAAGTAGTCAGTTGTAGCAAAAATAATTGTTATCGGGACATTAGTAGTTGGCTGGATTTTGGAGGTTGTTGGTACAGGAGATGTTGTTGATGCAGTGGTTGAAAAGTTGAGTTGTTAGTAAGGAATGTTGTAGGTCAGTATTGTAGGTACAGACAAAATTGTTTGTTGGTTTAGAGATTATGGGTTCGGTTGGCAAAGTTGATGATTTTGTAGTTGATAGCAAGCAAATGGTTGATAGGGAATTAGTATAGGTTGTTGAAAAAAGACGAGTTGTGGTTTGGGCTAAATGTGTGAGTTGTGGTACAGGAGATGTTTGTTGAGGCCAGTGGTTGAGTTTGTTAGTACAGGGAAATTTTGTAGGTCCAGTAGTTGTAGGTACAGAAATGTGGTTGGTAGTTCGAGGAGTTTAGGGTTGGTGCAAAAAGTGATGATGTAGTTGATAGCAAAGCAATTGTTGATGGGGAATTAGTTTAGCTTGTTGAAAAACACGGAGTTGTGGTTTGGGTAAGTGTAGTAGTTGTTGGTAACAGGAGATGTTGTGTTGATGCAAGTGTTGAAGTTGTAGTACAGGAATGGGTTCGGTAAAGGAGTTGTTGTGTGGTGCAGTTAGTTGTTGTTGATGCTGCAGTAGTTAGTAGTGGTGAGTAAGGGAAGGAACTGTTGTTGGGCCAGTAGTAGTTGAATGTTGCTGGTACAAAAGTGTTGTAGGTCACAGTAGTTGGAAGTTGTGGTACAGAAAATGGTTGGGGACACGGAGTTATGGGTTGGTGCAAACGTTGATGGATTGTAGTTGTTAGCAAAGGTTATTGTTTGATTGGGACTTAGTATTAGTTATAGGTGTTGAAAACAGAAAGTTGTGGTTTGTGCTGAATTGTAGTGTTGGTAAAGGAGAGTTATTGATGCAGTGGTTGGTGATGTTGGTGAAAGTAGTATACGTGTTTCAGGCAAATCGTGGTCGTTGTTGGTCACGTAGTTGTTGGGTGGCAAGCTAAGTTCTGGTTGTTAATGGCAATCGCTTCTTGTAAAATGTTGGTGAAAGTACTTGAAAGTGTTGGTTGCTTTGGTTGTAGATGGTTTTACTGTAGTTGTTAGTAAAGTAGTGTGTTGTTGGTGGCATCAGGTTGTAGGTGCATGTTTGTAGTTTGTTTGTAGGTTTGTTGTGGCTTCTCAATTGTAGTGGTTGGTGAAATAATTGTTGGTTCTCAATTGAAGTTGTTGGTTTGCTTCAGGGTTGGATTGGAATTGTGATTCACCTCGTTGAGAGGGAAGTGGAGTCGTCTGTAGGTCTTTTGGAGCAAGTGTTGTAGTTGTTGTTTGCTCGCAGCTGTGTTGTTGGTACAATAGTGGAGTTGTTGGTTTGATCAGTTGTAGTGGGTTGGTTGGCAGTTTTCGTTGTAGTTGGTGGTACAGGACCCAAATTGTTGTTGGGTTTACAGGAGTTATGGGTTGGGGCAAAAGTTTGATTGATGTAGTCTGTTAGCAAGGTATGTATTGGGAATTGTTATAGTTGTTGAAAACAGAAGTTGTTGTTTGTGCTGAATTTGTAGCTGTGGTGCGGTACCAGGAGATGTATTTGATTTGCCAGTTGGTTGTTGATGTGGGAAAGTAGTTCTAGTGTTTTCAGCAATTTTGTAGGTTGGTAACGTCCAGTGTTGTGCAGTAGTTTCTGGTTGTTAATGCAATCGCTGAAATGTGTTTTTGAAGTTTCTGTAGTTGTTGGTGGCTTGGTTGTAGTTGTTTGACTTGTAGTGTTAGTAACGTTTTAGTTGTAGTAGTTGGTGCATTCAGTTTGTAGGTGCAATTTTGTAGTAGCTGTTGTTGCTTCAATGTGTGGTTGGTTGAATTCTTGTTGGTCTTCAGTTGACGTGGTGGTGTTTCAGGTGGAATTGTTGATTCACAATAGAGTGTAGATGGAAGGGGAGTAGTGAGTTTAGTTGTAAGTTTTGGGCATTGGTGTAGTTGTTGGTGCAAGGAGTGCAGGTGTTGTTGCTACAGCTTGTGAGTTGTTGGTACAATAGTTGTAGTGTTGTGTTTTCGTTGTAGTGGGTTGGTGCAGTAGTTTGTAGTTGTTGGTTGATTCAGTTGTAGTGTTGGTGCCAGTTCGTTTTGTAGGTTGGTGGTGCTCAGGTTGTAGTTGTTGGTTGGCAGTAAGGTTGTTGGTGTGTTGCTTACAGTGGTAGTGGTTGGTCCAGTAGTTGGTTGTGGTGCAGTCGTGTTGTGCTTCAGTTGTAGGGTTGGGTCCTGTGTTGTAGTTAAGGGTGCACGTAGTTTGTTGTTGGAGCTTTCAGTTGTAGTTGTTGGGTCCATATAGTTGTAGTTGTGGTGCCGTAGTGGTGGAGCTTTCAGTTGTAGTGGTTGGTCAAGGTAAGTAGTTGTAGTTGTGGTTGCAGGCAGGTAGTGGTTGGGTGGCTTTCCAGTTTGCTTCCAGTTGTTAGTGGTTGGTACAGTAGTTAGTTGTAGTTGTTGGCTGCAGTAGTGTTTGTGCTTCCGCTTGTAGTGGTTGGTCCAGTAGTTGTAGTGTTGGTGCGGAAGTAGTTGATTTATGTTGCTTCAGTTCACTGTGGTGCGTTTGTGCAGTAGAGTAGTTGTAGTTGTTGGGCAGTTGTTGGTGTTGGGCATACAGTGAGTTGTAGTTGGTTGGTCAGTAGTTGTAGTTGTGGTCGCCGTTAGTTGTTTGTTTGCTTCAGTTGTAGTGGTGGTTCCAGCAGCTTGTAGTGTTTTGCAGTGGGTTTTTGGTGCATCAGTGTAGGTGTTGGTCAAAGAGTTGTAGTGGTTGGTTTTGGCAGTAGTTAGTGTTGTAGAATCAGTTGTGGGTCTCGTTGGTCCGTAGTTGTTTTGTAGGGTTGTTGGTGCAGGAGTTGTTTGTGGCTTCAGTTGTAGTTTGTCGGTCCAGTAGTACGTTCGTTCGTTGTAGGTTCAGGTTGGGTTGTTGGGTGTTTGCATCAGTATGTGTGGTCTGGTCCTCCCAGTAGTTGTAGTTGTTGTTGCAGTAGTTGTTGGGAGAGTCAGTTGTTGCTTGTTGGGTCCAGCAGTTGTAGTTGTTGGTGCAGTCAGTTTGTGGTGCTTCAGGTTGTAGTGGTTGCCAAGTAGTTTTAGTGGTGGTGCAGTAAGTTGTTTGTGCTTAGTTGTAGTAGGTTGGGGTCCAGTAAGTGTCGGGTTGGTGCAGTAGCTTGTCAGTGTAGCATCAGTTTTAGTTGTTGGTTCCAGTATGAGTTGTAGTTGTTGGGTGGAACAGGTAGTGGTTGTGCTTCAGTTGTAGTCGGTGGTCAGTAGTTGTAGTGTTGGTGCAGTTGTTGTGGTGCTTTCAGTTGTAGTTTGCTGTTGCAGTAGTTGTTGGTTGCGTCAGTTGTAATGGTTGGTGTAGTGGTTTTGTTTAGTTGTTGGTGCTTCAGTGTTGTTGTTGGTCCAGTAGTTGTAGGTTGTTGGTGCTTTAGTTTGTAGTGTTGGTGCTTCAGTTGTAGGGTTGTCACAGTAGTGTGTAGTTTTTTAAGGGTGCAGTAGTTGTTGGTGCTTCCAGTTGGAGGTGTTGGTTCCAGTAGTTGTTAGGTGCAGTAGTTGTTGGTTGTTCCGTTGTTGTAGTTGTGGTCCAGTCGGTTGTAGTTGTAGGTTCAGTAGTTGTTGGTGCATCAATTCGTAGTGTTGGCCAGTAGTGTAGGTTGGTGTGGGCAGTAGTGTTGGAGCTTCGTGTAAGTGGTTGGTTCCAGTAGTTGTAGGTGTTGGTTTGCCAAGTATAGTTGTTGGGTTTACAGTTGTAGGGGTTGGTCCAGTAAGGTGTAGGGTTGTGTGAGTAGTTGTTCGTGTTCAGGTTGTTGTGTTTGTCCAGTAAGAGTAGTTGTTGTGCATGCAGTTGTAGTTGTTGGTCCAGGAGTTTAGTTGTTTGGCATTGTTTGTTTGGTGATCAGTTGTAGTTGTAGTTGTTGGGTCCAGATAGTTAGTTAGTTTGTAGTGGTTGGTTGCAGTAGTTGTTGTAGGCATAAGTTGTAGCTGTTGGCCAGTAGTTGTAGTTGTTGTTTTGCAGTAGTTGTTAGGGTGCAGCTGGTAGTGGTTGGTCCGTAGGTGCTAGTTGTAGTTGTGGTGCAGTAGGTGTTGGAGCTTCAGTTTGTAGTGTTGGTCAAGTAGTGTAGTGTTGTTGGGTTGCACGTAGTTGTTGGAGCTTCAGTTTGTAGTGGTTGGTCCAGTGAGTTGTAGTTGTTGGTGCAGTATTGGTTTGTGCTATTCGTTGTAGTGGGTTGGTCCAGTAGTTGTAGTTTTGTGGTGCAGTAGTAGTAGTTGTTTGTGCTTCAGTTAAAGTGGTTTTGTGCAGTTCTGTTGTTCGTTGTTGGTTGCAGTGTTGTTTGTTGGTGCATCAGTTGTAGGTGTGGTTCCAGTAGTTGTAAGTGTTGGTGCAGTAGTTGTTGTGCTCAGTGTAGTGGTTGTCAGCAGTTTGTAGTTGGTGGCCATTGGGTGTTGGTGCCTCAGTTGTAGTTGTTGGATCCAGTAGTTTGTAGTGGGTGGTTGCAGAGTAGATGTAGTTGTGTAGCATCACGTGTAGTTGTGTCCAGTAGTAGTTGTAGTTGTTGGTGCAGTAGTGTTTGTTGCTTCAGTTGTAGTTTGTCGGTCCAGTCGTTGGAGTTTGTAGGTTCAGTAGTTGTTGGTGCATCCAAGGGTTGTGTAGTGGTTGTTGGTCCAGTAGTTTTGTAGTTGTTGTTTCAAGGTAGTGTGGACGGCTTCAGTTGTAGTTGTTGGTTCAGTAGTTTTAGTAGGTTGTTGGGGCAGCGTTGTTGGTGGCTTTCAGTGTAGTGGTTGGTCCAGTAGTGTAGTTGTGGTTGCAGTAGTAGTTGTGTGCTCAGGTGTAAGTGGTTTGGTTTGTGGTACAGGTAGTTGTAGGTTGGTTTGGTGCAGTAAGTTGTCTGTTAAGCATCAAGTTGTAGTTGTTTGGTCAGTGTTGTAGTTGGTGGGTTCAGGAGTAGTAGTAGTTTTGGTGCTTCAGTTGTAGTGGGTGGGTCCAGTAGTAGTTGTAGTGTTGGTGCCAGTGTTGCTGGGCTTCAGTTGAGTTGATGGTGCAGTAGTTGTGGTGTTCATCAGTTGTAGTGGTTGGTGTTGAGTGGTTTGTAGTTGTTGGTGCTCAGTTGTTGTTGTGGTCCAGTTTTTAGTTGTAGTTGTTGGCGCAGTAGTTGTTGGTGATTCCCGTTGTTAGTTGTTGGTGCTTCAGTTGTAGTGGGTGGTCCAGTAGTTGTAGTTAAGGGTGCAGAGTGTTGGTGGCTTCAGTTGTAGTGTGGTCCCGTAGTTGTAGTTGTTGGTGCAGTAGTTGTTGGTGCTTCAGTGTGTAGTTGTTGGTCCAGTAGAGTAGTTGTAGTTTGGTGCAGTAGTGGTTTTGTGCTTCAGTTGTTAGTTGTCGGTTCCCAAGTAGTTTGTAGTTGTAGGTTCAGTTAGCTTTGGTGGTTGCATTCAGTCGTAGTGGTTGGTCCAGTCGTTGTAGTTGTTTGTTGCAGTAAGTAAGTTGTGGAGCTTCAGTTTTGTAGTTGTTGGTCCCGTACAGTCTGTAGTTGTTGGTGCGTTAGTTGTTGGTGCTTCAGTTGTAGTGGTTGGTCCAGTAGTTGTAAGTTGTTGGTTGCAGTAAGTAGTTGTTTGTGCTTCAGTGTGTAGTGGTGTCCCAGTAGTTGTAGTGGTTGGTTGCAGTTAGTAGTAAGTTGTGGAGCATCAAGTTGTGAGTTGTTGGTTCAAGTAGTTGTAGTTGTTGGTTTGCAGTCAGTTGTTTGTGTTTCAAGTTTTTAGTGGTGGCCAAGTAGTTGTAGTTGTTTGGTGCAGTGTCGCTGGTGCTTTCAGTTGTAGTGTGGTGGCAGGTAGTGTTTGGTGCTCAAGTTGTAGAGTGGTGGTTTTGTAAGTGTGTAGTTGTTGGTGCTCAGTTGCTTGGTGTTTGGTCCAGTAGTTGTAGTTGTTGGCGCAGTAGTTGTTGGTGTTCGTTGACGTGTAAGTGTGGGTTGCTTTCAGTTGTGCGTGGTTGGTCAGTAGTTGAGTTAAGGGTTTGCAAAAAGTAGTAGTAGTGTGTGGTGCTTCAGTTGTGAGTGTGGTCCAGTAGTTGTAGTGGTTGGTGCAGTATTGGTTGGTTGATTCAGTTTGTTAGTGTTGGTCCAGTAGTGTAGGTTGTAGGTTCAGTATGTTGGTGCATCAGTTGTAGTGGTTGGTCCAGTAGGTGTTGTAGTTGTGTTTGAAGTATGGTTGGAGCTTCAGTTTGTAGTTGTTGGTTCCAGTTCGTTAGTAGTTTTGTAGTTGTGGTTGCGTAGTTGTTGGTTTGCTTCACGTTTGTAGTGGTTGGGGTACAGTAGTGTAGTTGTTGGGTGGAAAGTAAGGTAGTTGTTGTGCTCAGTTGTTGTGGTTTTAGGTTTGTCCAGTAGTTGTTGGTTGCATCAGTTGTAGTTGTGGGTTCCAGTAGTTGTAGTGTTGTTGCGGTTGTTGTTTGTTGCTCAGTTGGTATTTTGTAGTGTTGGTCCTCCAGCAGGTTGTGTTGTTTTTGGAATGGTTGTTGGTTGCCTCAGTTTGTAAGATTGCCTTGTCACGTAGCTTGTCGTGGTTGGTGCAGTAGTTGTTGTAGCATCAGTTGTAGTTGTTGGTCCAGTTAGTTGGTAGTGTGGTTGCAGTAGTTGTTTTTGCTTTCAGTTGTAGTAGTGGTTGGTCCAGAGTAGTTGTTAGTTTGTTGCTTGCAGTTGTTGCCTGGTGCTTCAGTTGGAGTTTTGCTGGGTGCAGTGTTGTTGGTGTTTAGTTTGTAGTGGTTGGTGGTTTGTAGTGGTTGTAGTTACTTTGGTGCATAGTGTTGGTGGCTCATGTGTTGTTGGTCATGTAGTGGTGTTGTTGTTGCCGTAGTAGTAGTATTGTTGGGAGACTTCAGTTGTAGTTGTTGGTTTCCAGTAGTTGTGTAGTGTTGGTCGCCAGTAGTGGTTGGTGCTTCAGTTTGTAGGGGGTTGGTCCAAGTAGTTGTGTATTTGGTCCAGTTGTTGTAGTTTGTAGTTATTGGTGAAGAAAGTTTGTAGTGTTGTGGTGGTTCGTGTAGTGGTGGGCCAGTAGTTGTAGGTTGTTGGTGCAGTTGCAGTAGTTGTTGGTCGTCCTTCAGTGTAGTGGTTGGTCCAGTTAGTTGTAGTTGTTGGGGATTCAGTTGTAGTGGGTGGTTCAAGTAAGGGGGGTGGTGTTGAAAAAAAACAGTGTTGGTGGCAGCTAGTTCGTTTGTGCTCAGTTGTAGTTGTTGGTGCTTCCAAGTGTAAGTTGTTGTTTGCTTCAGTTGTAGTTGTTGGTCCAGTAGCTTGTAGGTTGGTAGGTTAGTATTGTTGGGGCATAAGTTGTAGTGGTTGGTCCAGGAGTTGGTGTTGTTGGTTGGGAAGTTGTTGGGGAGCTTCAGGTGTAGTGGTTGGTCCAGTTTAGCTTGATAAGTTAAGGGTGCTGCAGTAGTTGTTGGTGCTTACAGTTGTTAGTTGTTGGTTTCCAGTAGTGTAGTTGTTGGATGCAGTGTGTTGGTGCTCAGTTGTAGTTGTTGGTCCCCAGGGGTTGTATAGTGGTACGTTGTAGGTTTTCAGTAGTGTTGGTGCATCAGTTTGTAGTGGTTGGGTCAGTAAGTTGTAGTTGTTGTGGAAGTAGTGTTGGAGCTTAGTTGTAGTGTGTCCAGTAGTTGTAGTTGTTGGTTGCAGTAGTTGTTGGTGCTTCAGTTGTAGTGGTTGGTCCAGTAGTTGTAGTTGTTGGTGCAGTAGTTGTTGGTGCTTCAGTTGTAGTGTTGGTCCAGTAGTTGAGTTGTTGTTGCAGTAGGTGTTGGAGCTTCAGTTGTAGTTGTTGGTCCAGTAGTTGTAGTTGTTTGTGGTGCAGTAGTTGGTTGGTGCAGCAGTTAGTGGTTGGTCAGTAGTGTAGTTGTTTGCAGTAGTTGTTGGAGGCTTCAGTTGTTTGTTGGTCCAGTAGTTGTAGTTGTTGGTGGCAGTAGTTGTTGGAGCTCAGTTGTAGTGGTGGTCCAGTAGTTGTGTTGTTGGTGGCAGTAGTTAGTTGTGGTGCTTCAGTTGTAGTGTATGGTCCAGTAGTTGTAGTTGTTGGTGCAAGTAGTTGTTTGTGTTCAGTTGTAGTGGTTGGTCCAGTAGGTAGTGTGTGGCAGTAGTTGTTTGTGCTTCAGTTAAAGTGGTTTGTCCAGTAGTTGTAGTTGTTGGTGCAGTAGTTGTTGGTGCATCAGTTGTAGTGGTTGGTCCAGCGTTGTAGTAGTGTTTGGTTTCAGTTGTTGGTGGTCCAGCAGTTGTAGTTGTTTTTGGCATTGATCAAGTGTAGTTGTGGGTCCAGTGTTGTAGTTGTTGGTTTGCAGTAGTTGTTGTGCTTCAGGTTGTAGTTGTGTCCAGTAGTTGTAGTGTTTGCTGCAGTTGGTGCTTGGTGCTTCAGTTGTAGTTGATGGTGCCAGTAGTTGCAGTTGTAGTGGTTGGTCCAGTAGTTGTAGTTGTTGTGGCAGTAGTTGTTGGAGCTTCAGTTGTAGTTGTTGGTCCAGTAGTTGTAGTTGTTGGTGCAGTAGTTGTTGGTGCTTCAGTTGTAGTGGTTGGTCCAGTAGTTGTAGTTGTTGGTGCAGTAGTGTTTGTGCTTCATTTGTAGTTGTTGGTGCTTCAATTGTAGTTGTTGGTGCTTCAGTTGTAGTGGTTGGTCCAGTAGTTATAGTACTTGGTGCAGTAGATGTGGTTGTTGGTGCTTCAGTTGTAGTTGTCGGTACAGTAGTTGTAGCTGTTGGTGCTTCTGTTGTTGTCGTTGGTGCTTCACTTGTAGTTGTTGATGCTTCAGTTGTAGTGGCTGTAGCTGCTGATGACAGAGAAAGGCCCTTTACATTATTTTAAAGCACAGTATGCGTTTGCACATCTCATAATGTTCTCCACTGTGTCAGCAACAAGCAAAAGCGGATTGTCTTAAGTATTTTAAACTGATGTTTTTACCTGAAATAGTGCGCTTACTGCCACCTAATAACAGTATAGATCATCAATATTTTAGCCAGGGCCCTATTATACACCCAATGCGAAGCGATAGCAGGCACAATGCAAGTGTTTTTTGCTATTTTCAGCCCAACACAGTTATCATTTTCATGTCCAGCACCACATCTGTTTGCTGATGGGCATGCTGGTCTAATAATTTGGTTTGTTAATTTGCATTGTTGGTATGTTGCTATTTTAAGGCATATAGTATAATAATTTAATTAAATAAACTATTTGTTTTATTTTGTTGTATGTTTATTTTATTAAAATAATTTCTTAAATAGGTCCTGTAACTTTGTGGCATTTGAAGAATCCGCATGGGAAATTGACATTTACCAGGTGAACTTGTATCCCAGTGTAAATTCTAAATATTGTCAAGGCAAATTAAGGGAAGTTAAGCCAAGTAACTGTTCTTCTCGGTTTCTTTTGTTTGTTTTCAGAATTAATCTCCAGGAATTCTGTTCTTTGCGGATGTCATGATGAAGCAGGAGTCATGCAGGGAAGCAGATCTAAACGCAGTAGTTTAAGGCGGCCCTGCAACGGTGTTTCATGCATTTGTGACTTTTTCACAATGTTAAACGTGCTGTCTTCTCATGCTTAACATGGTCAACTTGTCAAAAAACGAGTTTGGCATATTACGTAGTATTTCTGTGCTCGATACACTCCCCCAGCGATCCAACAGGGTTTCTAAAAGTTTTTTCGTTTCGTAACAATTGTTTCATAATCCCTTATTGGACAATTCTCCCTGAAAAGCAAGCGGCCGTGTTACGCCCGTGAGTTGTATTTTTGTTGTTCTCTTTGTGTTTATTAGTACAGATGTCATATGGGCCGTGAATCCACCTGTTCCCACTTTCCTTTGGTTGATGTCACCGTATGATCCTTCAATCATCGAATTTCCAATTTCTTTCTTTGATTTAGCACCGCTCACGTCCCTTCTTTCTATTTACCTATCTATATGCTTATTAAATAGTATTGTAAATAAACCACTTTATTTTTACTAAACATCTTGCCTTATTCCACCCACCTGACGCACAAGAAGGTATTTTTATTGACCAAACTGTTACGGCCCCTATCTCCTAGACATATGGGGGTTTAACAGGCCGCAAGGAGAGCAGGAGAAGGAGCATGCGCAGACGTCACTTTCACTTGTAAGCAGGAGAGAGAGAGAGCATACGTTCGCGAAGTTCAGGTGTTGGTTTGTTCACTACATTTGGGTGATGTATGTTATATAAACTATGGATATAACGCTGGATTTGGAGATCGTTAGAAACTGATATATGGAGCCGTCCCAGCGCTATAAGATGCAGGACATGAACCGCATGTGGTAAGCGAAACTGATGTTGGAGTTTTGTCGACAATGGGTGCACACGTGCTTTGGTTGAGCCTACCCCTCCCCGCGCAGTATGTTTTCGGAAACAATCGTAAAACTTTGTCTATCTTTTATAAATGTGATCAAACAAAATTTTCTTTGAAGATACGAAGTATGCAATATTACTCTATATATACTCAAGATTAATATGAGATGAAACCCTGTGTGTTAGGGCCCCCTTTAATAAAAATTAAGCAAATTAACAAAAGGTAAAAGCACAAAACACGAGAGACCTGAACTGAACTTAAAATAGTATAATAAACTCCACTTGAGGTGTCGCCTCAGGAAGTAAATAAATGCAGGTGCATACACTTTAGCAACATGAGTGCATGTCCTGTGTCACAAATTTTTAAACCTTTGAATCAAAATACGAAGTAGTCATGTGGGTTTCCACCGCCTCTGTCAGGAAGTGTCGTGCAAAAACCCTTACATCCAGGTCCCTCTGTCGGATGCCGAACAGAAGGTGGGCTTGCCGCGATCGCAGCGGGCACTGTTCACTGTCCATGTCTGCCTGCTGGGTTCAGTAGTGGCTCGTTCATTCTGTCATGAAATTACACGGGGAAGAACCCAAGTGCAGGCAGCGGTACCAGGGTTGACAAAAAGCGATTTATTTTAACAAGGAAGACAAAAAAAGGCCCACGATGGGGTATAACCAAACAAACAGAATAGCAAACAGGTCGAAGACTAACTGACTCTAAAACTGAACTAAACAACACTTGAAAAAACTAAACTAAAACACTTACTAAGACTTGACAGGAGCTACGATAAACACAGGAACAAGGTAGACAGGAAATCACACTCAGGAACTAGGCAAGAAGATCCATCACACTCAAAAAAAAGTTTATGAGAGTATAGAAGGCCGCTAGATAAACTATCTCTCCCTCCACACAAAACCTAAGGCTATGCCATGCCTCCGCTGCAAGACCAAGAATAAACATGACATGATAGCAGAATCATGACAGAAACATCATATGAAGTTATTCCTTCTACTAAATAATGACTCAACAGTTGATTGTGACATTTATTATATGGATTTGTTGCTGTTGTTGTCACTTTGAAGTATAAATGTAGTAAGATTGATCGATTAATGTGTTATTAATATTGATAACTCCGAAGTTAGAAAATTAGAAACTACGAAGTCTGATAGAAATGAGTGACACCTGATTGTTCTATCACAACAAGGCAACAAAATCTCTCTCAAAAACACACCCATTCAGCATTCAACTGACTCACGTGTAACAGTCTAACTCTGTTATGTTTAATAATAATAAAAAACTGTTCTGCGAAACTATCTTTCCATAGCTTCAACTCTAGTCCTACATGTTTATCAGGTTTTGTCTGTACTTACTGGAATCAATGTTCTTCCTTTGTGGTGTGCTTTGGTATGTAGTGAGCAAATACAACAATCATGGAAGCACTAGTAACAGTGTTGGTAACCAGAGTTAAAGTGATCTACCTTCACAAACAGCTGCTTTGAATACTTAGTGACATAAATTATAAACTACACATGCACATTGACCATATGTGATTCTGTCTAGAACATGTTGTTACCGGAAAGAGTTGCAGTGCCTCGCAAAACCAACAATAATGAATGATTGAAATACATACGCAAGGACAGCATAGACTGATATGGCAAAAAATGTCCACGTACAGCAATTTGCGTCTGGATCAATGTAATTCAATGCCTGCAAAACTGTCAGTCATGTAAGATCAATGATCATGGAATGTACATAATGGTGCAATTCTGTCAATAAATATTTTTTTCTTACATTTGCTTTTAAAGCAATCGAAACACAAATAGTCAAAAAGCTTGTTTTCAGTAAAAGTGAGGCTGTTTTTTTGGATTCCAGATTTATCAACCAGTTGTTAATAATAACCTTATGTTTGGTTTTCAAATGAATTGCAGATGAAATTCTGATGGTAAAGTGTAAACCATCATTAAATATGTGTTCTGAGTGTGTCACTCCACTAAAAAAATTATTATTAAATTGAATAATAAAAAAACCTGCCAAGTAAATAAAAGAAGTTATCAAAATCTTGAAAACATGAGAAATGGGGGCCTACTCTCTGCTCTCAAATGCTGGGGGCGTGTCCGCTGTCGGCACTGAAGCTACGCCCACTCACGTCTCTCAACCTCTGCACATTATATGTCAAGAGTTTAACAGGAAAATTTGAATTCAAACACGCGTGAAAATCATGAATATAAAATTACTATTAGCAAATTAGCGACGACCTTAGCACCATCAACCACCCCAGCATCAGTGGTTTTGCTGTATAGTTTCTATTGATAACCTATAACCATACATTTTAATTAAATCTTGAAAATGGATAAAAATTTGATCAAATTTTGATCATTTAAAATATAATGTAATTTGAGTTATCAATAAAAATTCAAACTTAATAGAAATACATTTTATGTAAGAACCCTTTAGATTTCAGTGCTTGCTTTCTAGACCAAACAGCGACATCTGCTGAAGGAAATAATGCTGTGTTGTCACAAGAACATGCCAGCTAAAGATAATGTGGAAATTACTTTCGCTCCCTTTGCCAAGTGCATTCTAAACGTCTACATAATGGCACGTAAATGCCCTGTTCACTCCAAAGTCTTAAATTCAAGGGCTCTGCCCTTCGAAGGGAGTAGGGCACAGGTGTCAAAGTCAGTTCCTGGAGGGCCGCAGCTCTGCACAGTTTAGCTTCAACCCTAATCAAACACACCTGATTCAGCTAATCACATCTTCAGGATTGCTAGAAACTTCCAAGCAGGTTTGGTTTAGAGCTGGTTGGAGCTAAACTGTGCAGAGCTGTGGCCCTCCAGGAACTGAGTTTGACAACCCTGGAGTAGGGTATAGGAAAGTGTTGGAGTGGATTGTTCGAAAACACTACACCGTCTCTCAACGTTTTTGAGCTTCGTTTTACCCAAAAACGCAGAACGAAAGCACAATTCGCCTAGACTATGCCGAGCACCTTTACACCTCTACTGAACGCACTAATATATTTTAAAAATTTTCCACACTGAGAAAACCGTAATGTCACCCAAACTATAAAATACCACAAAATAAGATATGGGAATTATGAAGTACATTTTTGAGAAAAGTCATTTTAAAAGTCATTTGAATGAAAACTTTAAAATTACGAATAAAAAAATCTGTGTTTATGTTTGTAAAAGATATTTGCCAAATAAGATTCAATGTACTAAAGTTTTTCATCTTTGAATAATTTCTGAATAAATGCCAGATGCTTATATTCATCACAATCCTGCAGAAGATAAGAGGAGAAGGATCGTATAGTTGATCTATTCATTTTATATTGTAATCCCATGATACATGCAATTTACACTGCTGTGTTTGTATGAGTTTTACACAATGCACTTCATACACAGATCAGCCACCTCCAGTTGCATATACATGTAAAATTAAGAAGACATCTTACCTGTCAGTAAAAACAATCCAACATATACAAGAGGGCGAAACATGTTTCAAATCTTTGTGATCAGATGAAAGCAAGCGCTGTGATATCTAAATTGAAACCTTCGTGGTTGTTTTGAGTAATGGATATGTAAGCACTCACCTTATTATGAATGATATAAATACATGCTGGCTGAGGTCAATTTGACAAAAGACAGATACTATCCCTAAACTCCACCCATCTATTGTTATTGTTTTAAAGGTATGTCACTGTTGTTCACTTAAATAAAATATGTTATTAAAATACCATAATGACTGATAGAAATATATGTGACATATTTATATATAGGCCTAGATATGTCTTGCAAACTTGAAAAAAAAAAACTTGAATTTATTGAACTGTTTTGAAAGCTACAATCGTTTTAGCTAACATGTGTTTTTTGTCTTAGAATAGAATCGAGAAAGTCCTGTAGCTTTTTATTTCCTGGTTTTGCATGAATAATAAAAATTTGAGCTATGTCTAAGAGAGAATGCAGTGCTTCTGGATCATGGGTGGATTCTTACTTGTGCAATTGTACACCCAATCTTTGTTTTTATATTGTATTCATTTGTCTTGTTCATTAATAATATTAAATTTCCTTTTGAGCTAAATAATATTTAAATGTCTTTTTAAATGTATTTTGTATCATAGATCAAAATATACATAAAAACATTTATGGGACAAAGACATTTGTACATACAGTATATCATTTTCGCAGACAGAAACTTAGAGAAAAGCGTAATATTACACAAACTGAATGTTTTTGCCTGGGAACTGCCTGACAGGTTATTGAAATTCTGATAATGCTGATTGTTTAAACTTCCTTTGGTATTGTTGCTATTAACATACACACTGCACGCATCCACAAACACACTGATTTTATGACTAATTTCATCCTATCCTGTCTTTCATTTTTGACAGAATACTAAAACAATAGTAGCTGTTCTTTTTTACCACTTATAGGGGGACCCTACTGCCCCTCCTCCCTCAGTCGAGCAATGCAAGCATCTAAAAACCAATCCAAAACGTTTTCTAAAAAAAAATATGAAAATATAATAGATTGTATGGTTAAAACAAGAATAAAATGCCAATGGGGGTTAGAGAGCACAAATGAAAATATTTGGAAGAATTTATTGCCATAGTAGGGAAAATAAATACTATTGGAGTGATTGGGGGGTGAGATGTAAATAGTGAACTATCCTTTTTATAATTTATATTGCATTACATTATAGGAAAGTAATTGTTTGGTCGCTTCTATTTCTTAAGGCTCTATTTCATAATAGATTGACAGTATCCAGAGAGAACGAGGCGAGAATACAAACAATATCACTGTCAAAACTGCCACATCATTGGAGTGCTGTGTGAGCAGAATATTTTTCTTTTGTGCTATTGTAGAGTTTATTTATATAGGATTCTTACGGTTACAACTGCATGAATCATGTTCACAGATTCAAGGAAATACAGGTATCATTTTTCTTTCGAATTTGTTTGTCTTGGTTTTGTAACACAGACAAAGAATGAAATCAACCATTTACATTTAGTCATTTAGCAGACGATATTATCCAAAGCGACTTACAAATGAGGTAAACAATGAAAGCTGTTGGAACAACATGAAAGTAATGTGATGTGAGACCAGGTATGGTGTTCCATACTCGAATTTGTGCTCTGTATTTAACCCATCCAAGTGCACACACACAGAAATGAGTAACACAAACACACCGTGAACACCCAGAGCAGTGAGCAGCCATTGCTGCGGCGCCCGGGGAGCAGTTTGGGGACCGGTGCTTTGCTCAAGGGTCTCACCTCAGCCATGGTATTGAAGGTGGAGGAGATCGCCGATCATTCACTCCCCCCACCAACAATCCCTGCTGATACTGAGGCTCGAACCGGCGACGTTTGGGTCACAAGTACATAAGGACAACAAAAAGCATAAGTGCAATAAAACTCACAAAGCCTACCACAGTATACAGAGCTAAGGTTTTTTTTATAGAAAGACATAGAAGTCGTTTAATCTCTGAGAATGTATTAACTCTTTTACTTACAGTTTTTCTCAGTCGCTTTGGTGCATTTCTCACATCACTATTTACATTTGCACAACATTTAGTTCAACCTCCACAACATTTAGTCATTTGTGCACATCATAGTAGCAGTTTCTCATTCCTTCCAACAAATTGCAAATGCTTTTGGACATGCATCCATTGCTTTCATACAACTCTCTGCTGTTTTATAACATTATCATTGGCTTATGTCATGTCAGTCAAAATTAACTAAACTGTGAATGCTGAATAGTCATTCCATATAAAACTAATAGTCCTCATTTCATTGCTTGAGTCATTACATACAAAAATGTTGAACTAGTTGTCAAAATCTGTCAAGCTGGTTGTATTTCAATTTAAATTTCAGCTTGACAATATCTCCCTCCCTACTCACCATTCCTAAATCCAATAGAGGAATTTTTCTCTTCCTGGAGGTGGAAGGTATATGACCGGCATCCACATAACCCAAATGGCCCTGCTAGTGGCCATGGATGCAGCATGTGATGACATCACAGCAGAGTCCTGCAGAGGGTGTATTTTGCCACTCGAGGAGATACTTTCCTCCTTCCATTGCAAGATCGCTGTGATGTAGATGAAACTATGTGGCAGACAGAGAGGAACGTCTGGATGTGCATGAATGATTTACAGTACTATGTACTATGTGTTGTGCACAGCTCTACCCAAAGGAGTTTATGTTTGTTGTAAATAAGGGTGTATTTATTCTTGCACAATGCTGTGAACAAATTAGAATTGCAAAGAGCATATGCAGTAAAAATGTGAAACATACATATTCAGTGTCTTGTACTCAGATACCTCACTAAATACAGTAATGTCTAACTTTACTGTAGTTTTCAAATGGCTGTGCAAATAGTATTTAGTGCTGTCTTGAGCATTTTCAGGAAGTGTCACCAAAATCTGACTTTTTTTGCATTGGAAAACCTTTACAGAGTAAACTGTCATAATGAAAACATGACAAAGCCATTTGACTATCTTGTTCATAAACAGTGGTCAGGACTTTTCATCTTGATGACACTGACACTTCATTGACATGAATACTTGCTTTTGAGGAATGAGCTATCCATTTGAGCAGTGACACGCTTTTGCAGGTTATCAACTAGGTTTTGCAGTTTGTACTAATTGTTTTGAGAAATGCATTAACTGTTGAGCAAATGTTAATAGTGATGTGAGAAATGCACCAAAGCGACTGAGAAAAACTGTAAAGGGACAGTTCAATTAAAAATAAAATTCATTATTTCCTCAACCCCAAGATGTTCTAAATCTGTATATATGTTTTTGTTCTGATAAACACAGAAAGATGTTTGGCAGAATGCTTGTAACCAAACAGTTCTTGGCCACCATTGACTACGAGTAGAAAAAAATACTTTATAAATTTAGTCTTTGTTCTGTTGAACACAAAGGAATACATATGATCAGAATGTAGGAAAGCATACAGTTCTGGGGCACTTTAGATTACCAATGTCATTTTTCCCACTATCATAGTAAAAGGGGCGGCACAGTGGCCTACAGGTTAGGTTGATTGAGGATTCCAAATTGTCCCTCCACCATCACCATTAAACCAACGTGGTTCAAACGACAAATGTACGACAAAGTTACTATGTTTCTGGGGAAAGAGTCGGGACTAGGTAGTTTGTTTATCCAACATTGCACCATACTATGGTTGTTAACCAGCGAGTTAGGTAGTTGTTCAGGTAACGCACCCCTAGTTTGCTTTAGCAGTCCCTTCTCATTTTTTTTTATAAAACAAAACTCACATTATTATTTTATCTTGTTGTTGAATAATACTTCCAGGTCAGTTGCATAGTAAGTTCATACTAAAATGTATTTTAATTGATCTATTAGTATAAAGGATCAAAAACTTATCTGGTATTTCATTTGGAGCGATTTAAACATTTGATATAAAAATAAATATATATTTATACCGTAGTTTTAATTTAAATGTGGGAAATTGTGCTTACTTGTATGTCCTTCTACATTCTACTGCAACTACATCATGACTTTGTGACCATTATTTGCTTTTAAAAGCTTTTTTTCTACATTTGCACACAGTTTTTTGGGTAGCTTTTAAGATTAGTTAGTTTACCAAGCTGAATATTTGAAAATATTTAGGATATTCTATAATAATAAAAAACATAGTTTTTATCAATATGTTTTGTTCTTTTTACTGATATAAACAATTTAGTAAAAAATGCTGTGTAAATAGTGGTCATTTTTAAAAATGTAAAGATTTTTTTTTATTTCATTAAATTTTTAGAATCTAATTGATAACCATGGCTTTTGGTTTAAAAACATATAAAGTACTTCCTCTGGAAAATAAATAAATGAATTAATAAATAAATAAATAAATAATAATACTGTCACGAATGAGGTTCCTGCAGACTCTTCCGTTCGCCACCAGAGGGCTCCCTCCCCAGAATATTGAACCTATTTGGACTCCATTTCCCACATGCCTGTTGCTGATTACTTGCACACCTGAACTTCATTGTGGGAAGTATTTAAGTCATGTACCCTCCTTGGATCTTTGCGAAGTCTTGTTTTGCCCCGGTTAACATTTCTGAGCTATTTCCTATTACCTGCCGTTCTGTGTATTACCCTTGGACTGTCTTTACCGTTCGTGTCTGTTTGCTGCCTGTCTCTGGACTCTGATCCCTGGTTACTGGAATACAAGATTGTTTGCCGCCTGCCTCGATTTACGCCTGCCACTGGATTACGCATCGTCTTGCCTTGATATTGTGTTTGCTGGTGATTGACTCTGCTTGTACGACCTTGGTTTCAATAAAGCTGCACATGGATCCTCAAGATGCAAGTGCTTCATTACAAATACATACCTTTCAAGCTATTTACATAATAGTGGAGGCTAAATAATTTTAATAGAAATGTAATTTTAATTTTATAAATAATAATAAATAGAAAATAATAATAATAAATCTGACTAAACAAAAATTGTTGACCACAGCACTGGTCATCGTTTAGTGGCATGACCGGAGTTTTTGTTCTCATGTGTCCTGAGTAACCCGAGGATGAGATATGGGTACTATTTCAAAATTGTTGCATTTTGTTAAATAGAAAAAGGAAAATGAATGATAAAATAAATACACAAGCTTATACATAGATATACAATTTGCAAAAATAATAAATAAAATTATTTAAGTCTCTAGATATTGTTGACTGTAGCAAATACTGAGGCATTGAAAACTATTTATCCTTTATATATCAGCCTCTATTAAACTCATACTTTATTGGCATATGTTTGTTCAGTTTTGTTGTGCCATACAGTAATTCACGATTTAATTTAAAACATTTGATGCCATCTGCTGGTAAGAGAGTTAATTGGAACATACACTAAAAAATATATAATGGGATGTAGGTGCTCTGCAATGCACTGGCCAAATATCCAGTTTGCTGGTTGAAATGCAGAGATTTTTCCAGTTCTTCTGCGATCCTGCAGTGGACAAGAGTGTTGAAAAATGAATAAATGGATTAGGTTTGACTAGTACATTTTACAATTTTGTTCAAAAGTCAAAGTCTGCTTTATTGTCAATTCTGCCACATGTACAGTACATACATATAGAGGATTGAAATTGCGCTACTCTCAGCATGGTGAATACAAATAACACGACACAGAATAAAAAATATGTATAAAAAATACAGATTATACATATAATTCAAATACATCTATTAAAAGCAGGGATATTTAAAAAAAACATAATGGCAAATAGCAGGCACGTTCACACATAGACATCAAAGGGGGCTTGAGCCCCTGCCCTTTTCTGATGCCCTTTTTTCTGTGGATTTTTTTATGAATATACCATACGTATATAAATGTGCGTGGTTCTGTTTGCGCACAGCTTTAAAAAAATCTGAATATCAGGTCGGGAAATGTTAAAAGACTGTCAAGTTCCGATGCCTTTCTCCCCTCACGTGCCGCAGGTGCATGCGCGGGGCGCACAGCAGTCAGTCGGTGTGTATGGTGAAGCACACACAAGATCGGCACCAGTGTTGGGTGTAACTAGATACTAAGTAACTAGTTACTGTAATTAAATTACTTTTCATTTGAAAAAGTAAAGTAAGGGATTACTCTATGTTTTCCTGTAATTTAATTACAGTTACTTCTGATGCAATTAAACTAAATACTTTGTGTAATATTTGTGTGTGCAAACATGGAATTGACATCAAAATTCAAAGTCTAACTTAAAAATCCATGCCTTAATGTATAATTCTCACATTTGTAATAATTTGGTCAGTTAATAATACTACTTTATGTAGTTTTATATTATTGATTTGAATGAATTAAAAGAGCCGTTTCATGTCTATCCTTGAATCACTTAACTAATCAAGGTTGATGTAGGATATAGAAAGTAATTAGTAATAAGTAATTAAATACTTTTTGGACAGAGTAATTCATAAAGTAATCTAATTACACTATTGAATATGTAACTAGTAACTAGTAATTAATTACTTTTTCAGAGTAACTTACCCAACACTGATCGGCACATCGCAGACAGGCACCAGCACAGGCAGAGAACCGCAGAACTGAAGCCCCCCTATTCCAGTTGTTTTTGTCTTGGTGTGTGATGAGTAATGATAACAAATATTAAGCTACCTTTAGCCTCGAATTTAATTATCCAAAAGATAAAAGCAAAATATGAGTAATTTGTCTTGCTTGTAACTCATGAGCTACCATCTAACGGCTCGCGAGATCCAGTTTCCTGCCAAACACGTTTAGACAACAAACATGATCAAACATAACCAAGGGCTTAATTCAGCGCTGCACAAATTCATTGTGTTAAGTACAGCGAGAGACGTTCAAGTACAGGTCTGTATGTATTTTACAGACATATGCCGATCGATCTGCGCACAGCGCCGCATAAAGACCTTGATTAAGCTTGTTCAGGTGTGTTTTATTTCGGGTCTAAACTCGGCAAAAAGGTGGATCTCGCAAGCCAGATTTGAGTAACACTTAGCTAAATGCAATATCAGGAGCATACACCATACAGGCTAACTTAATCTAAAAACGACAGTTTAATACAATAAAATGTATAGTGTTATCAAAATCGACACATGCATATCATGCAAATCAGGCGTTGAGTTATTAAAATTAGCTAATTTTCATACATTTAATGCGAGGCATTGCAGATGAAAAGGATAAACAAAATAACTAAAGCATATCACCACATAACTTTCCCAGTTATTAGTTAATGACTTATATCAAGAGTATTTTCCCTTTAAATGTTGTTTAAATATGCATATAGCTGGTTTGGGTTCATTTAAAATAAATCTACAGACAGACAAACAGATAGTAGGCTTTTAAACAAACTCCTCAATTTGTATTTTTGGAATTTTGCAAAAGAAGAAATGGAAAGTACTCAAAACTGAACACTACATGAAGTGTCCTGCCTTAAATTATAATAATAATTCGTTACATTTATAGTTGTGCTCAAAAGTTTACACACCCCTTGCACAATCTGGAAAAAGCTGAAACTTTTGGAAAAATAAGAGGATTTTTGAAAACTAACGTTTATTTTTAATTTAGTCCTGCCCTGAGCAAGTTATTTCACTAAAGAAATGTTAACATAAAGTTCACACTAAAGAATAATAAGAGAATTTAAAAAAAATAGCCCAGGGCAAAAGTCTACACGCCTCTGATTCTTAATATTGTATGATGTTACCTAAACAATCAATGAGAGTTTTTATGTTTAGTCATAGTTGTTTAAGGGTTACTTGTTGGTCATGAGTCATTAGACTGTCCACTGATCTCAAAACAATCACCCAGGTCCTCCACATCTTGCTTTTTCAGCATTTCTTGATATTTGACTCATGTCCAGCAGTAACTGTATGATGTTGAGATTCCTCTTATTACATTGAGGACAATCAAGAGACTTATACACTCTAACTATTACAAGATAGACACATTCAGTTCTGCCCACAAAGTCAACACGATTCATTTAAAATCAGGTGGGTGTAAACCTTGGAAAATGGTTTTGGTGTAAAAATAATTGTATTTAATTTCCTGAAAAACATTTATGTATTTTTTAATCTTCTTAAGGACATTAGTGAATAAAAAAATAAGATGTATAAATGAAGCAATAACAATTTACACCAGTTAATTTTCAGATATTTGACACCTCCTGAAGGCAGCATTCCGAGCCTTGAGGAGACTATAGACCTCCCCTGTCATCCACCGCTTCTGGTTGGCCCGCACAATGATGGTCTTTGTGATGCTCTTGTTGATGTAGGCAGTGACAGTCTCTGTGTACTCTTGGCTCTTGGATGTCTGTGTTGTTATTGTTTTTGGCAGCCTGCTTAATCATATTCCAGTCAGTGGTGTTAAAACAGTCTTGAAATACCTCTGACGACCTTTCTGGCCACACTTGTATTGTTTGCGAACTGGTTTGATGACTTTAACGAGCGGTCTGTATGCAGGTATTAGCATGACAGTGGTGTGGTCTGAGGTGCCAAGATGGGGAGGTGTAGGGCCTTTGAAGATCCTCTCTGGGTGGTGTAAACAAAGTCCAGAGTGTTGTTTCCCCCGTGTTGGAAAGTCTATTGATGTATTTTTGGGAACGCACTCTTTAGGGTCTGCGTGGAAATCTCCAGCCGAGATGAGAAAAGCATCTGTGTGGGCTGTCTGCTGCTCACTGGTGTGCTGGCACAGATCATACAGTGCCTCACTCTTATTGTTGTTGTTGGACCTGGGTGGGATGTATAAAGCAACGAGAAATATGGCTGTACATTACCTCGGTACATAAAACATTTACATCCTTGATGTAAACACAAACTCTGCCGCCGCGGATCTTACCTCCCTTCCATGTTTTCGTGAACACAAAAACACAACAGTCTCTTATAGTCCTTTGAGTTGAGCGTAGTAATCAGATGTACTGTAGTCCAGGGCTGTGTTTCCCTTAACTTAAGTTATACCTTTTCTAGGCGTGTTCCCCGAACTATACCTTTGGAGGTTACTTAAGGTAAACCTCCTTAAGTATGACGTTAGCAGGTGCTGTCCGTTGCGGTAGGGCTGAATAGGTTGATATCGATGCCTCGAGAATCGATTGTTTTCTCTACCTTGCGTTAAAGAGTGGGTAAAGTATTGAGAATACAATGTTTCTTATAAAGAAACGCTTTAGAAATAGTAGAAATTGCATTTATCAGGGCTCACTGAAATAGTATAAATAAAGAAAGTGTGTGTATGTATTTATAATTTTTGTCAGTCACAGTCAACAGTCACACCTGCACGCAATCATCCACACCACATATAACCAGCACTTTCCCACTCATCATGGTCAGGTCTTGTTGTTTCATGTCTCCGACATATCTCGACTCCCTTGGATGCCTTTGTTTATAACCGTGCATGTTCCTTTGTTTATCGTTCCTGTTGATGTTATTCTGTTTCGTGTTTCCTGTGGATGTTATCAGTTTTACGTGGACATGGAGTGATGGTGTCAAAGGCATCAGGAGCAGCTAATTTCAGTTCAGCAACTACTGCTGTACAGGCAATGGTAGCTCGGTCCAGTCCCAAGCTCTCAAAGGCAGCTTTTATTGAGCTCCCCTTTTTGAAAGCCTCTATTGCCAGTTTGTACCTTGCCACAATGCGTTTGATGTTCTTCATTAAAAGAAATGGAACAGAGAAATCCAAATGCACACTGTAAATACCTTGAAATTTTGGAATATTTCAGCTAATATGCTCTATGCACATGTGACTTCCGCGTTTCACAGGATAACCGTAGGCAGTTTCCGGTTGGGGAGACTTAAAACAGAGAGAAATGGTAAACTAAGAAAATAGTTAAATGTATCCAATGCTGTGCAGCACACTGCAGTGGTATATAGAAGTGCTGTTCTACCGTATTTGAAATTATACATTCATAAGTTTACATTTCATTATAACATTCGAATACGGTTGAACACCACTTTTATATATCACTACGGTGTGCCGCAATGTACAGCATTTGCTAACTATTTTCTAATTTCTCTCTGCTTCCCCAAACGGAAACTGTTTACGGTTTTTCCTGTGAAACACGGAAGTAACGTGTGCAGAGCCTATTACTCTTTAATTACTGTTCCTCTGTTATTTGTCTTAAAAATCGGAAAACTACCATTTGTAAGCTTCTAAATAATATATAGATTAAGATTAAGACATTTTTTGTCTTAAGTATATAATAGTTACCGGGACAGTGGGCCCTATGTTAACGATCTAAGCACATGGTCTAAACTGTGCGGTAGAGCCCTGCGTGGGACTGATTTTTTAATCCCGCCCGCTCCCGGTCATTCCTGACCCATCCCGCCCGCTCCCGCGACACGTGTGTTTCACTCCCGCCCGCACCCGCAATTCGTGCGCTCGCTCCCGCCCGCGAACAATTTAGCTTAAAGGATTTAAACAATGTTGAGGTATGCTAATGTTCAAACAACAGACACAGACATTTGCGCTTAAATAAACGCTCATTTTATGGTCGATAATGTTCATGTGAGGGTTAAGCACCACGCCCTACAAATAACTTGACAATGTGGCAAATTACATTTTTTATTAGATAAAACTTTTCGCTCCTGAAAGGGTATACAAACAACACCTGAACTCTTAGCCTTCAGCTGTGCCTATAACAGCACAAACAGCGTGTTCAAACGTAGCAATGTGCATTGTATATTAACACTTTTGCACATTTATTGCAACTTACAAATTCTTTATCACTTTGTCAATAACAATAGAGAAATTTGTCCAAATGTCGGACTTGCCTTGCTTCTGTTTTGTGAAGTAAATCCGCTTTTTAATCTTCCTCTCTCTACTTTATTTACTCCATCCTTGCTGGTGGCTATAATTCGCGGGACCCGCACTATTTGTTTTACCTGCCCAGTCCCACCCGCGGCAATGGTAAACCCGCCCGCTCCCGCGAGATTTACGTTGGGCCCCGTGGGTCCCGCAGGAGCCAATCCCAATGCAGCCCTCTACTGTGCGGCACAAGTGCACTTAGAGTGCATAAATGGGTGCAAATGCATTTGCTATTTAAACAATGTGGCCCATGACGAGAAAATGATAACTGCGTCATAACGGCGGCGGTCATTAAACTAGCAAAAGTGGATTTGGACATGACCTAGGTGCACTTGCGCCATGTGCTTAGATCGTAAAATAGTGCCCTCTTACTTGACATAAAACTAAATCTGCATTACAGACTAAAGTTACAGTCATAAATAAATAATAATATTATAAAGCATGGAACCATACCACCGGAAATATTATGTTGTCTCAAACCACAAAATACTTTAGTTCTGTTTAACTGACACTGATTTTTCTGTTGCTGAAATTTGGTTAATCCCTGAAACTTCATATTCTTTCTAACAGATATTTCATTCCTCTCATACGTGCATGGTCACTTTTGCACAGCAGGGTTTGCCTCATGTGTTTCCGCACTGTGGACTTCAACAGAGGAGTTCGATAGTACAGAGGAGTCAACATCTGATTCATCAGACTTTTCAGGTTTCTGAGTTTTCTTTCTTTTATGTTGAGTTTGGTTCATGTCTATTGTGTACAACAAAGATTTTTTTAATCCAAGAAGGCAACAATATATTTATCACATTAACACAAATTAACTCTTAAACTCTAAAACTTCATCACTAACCTAGATATCTACTTGGACTTCATTCTTGTTAGAAATAAGTTTCCGAATAAATTCGTCCTTACGAGCCAAATGTAGACTGAAGATGGGTCTTGTCCTCCTTTAACAGGTTAATAGTGTCATCTTTCAAAGCACCTTTCTCCTTTTCTGCTTCTAACTGCTGTCACCACATCTAAGTGCTTGCTTACATTTCCAGTGACAAGTCTTCCTGTATTCATCTTCCACCTTCTACCTTTAACTTATATTCATATAGTATACATTCACTTGATTGTTTCTCTTTCAGTAGAACAGGGTGAAATGTTCGATCTTGAGACAACTCCATTACGTTATTATATTGCGTTTATACCATATACCGTGACCAGTATATCACTGCAGAAGTTTTATTTATTCATTTTTGGGGGAATTAAATGTCATAATGAATGTTCATAAAATATGTGTACAGATGTATTAAACTTAAACATTTTTGTTCTTTTACTCGTTATTGCTGTGAAATCTTAAACTTAAACCCATTGCTTAGAATGGAAGATTGTATTGACAGTGTGGGTTCTGCAAAATTTGTCGGTAAATTAGAGATGCTCAAAGGATACTGGCAAGTGCCTTTGACACCTAGAGCATCTGAAATATCTGCGTTTGTGACTCCTGATGGTTTCTTTCAGTATAAAGTCATGCCATTTGGATTGAGGAATGCATCTGCCACATTCCAGCGTTTGGTTAACACAGTTTTGGCTGGAGCTCCAAATGTCAGCGCATATTTAGATGATTTTGTAGTGTATTTATCTACGGGGTCTCAGCACATTTCTCCGTTAACAACAATTTTTAAGTGCCTTTCAGATGCTTCTCTGACCCTTAATTTGGCAAAATGTGAATTTGGGAAAGGCACGGTGACTTATTTGGGTAAGCAAGTGAGAGAAGGCCAGGTGTCATGATTCTGCCTCATCATGTCATGTCTTTCTTGATCTTGTGGCAAAATCATGATAGAATCCCTTGTTAAATGTGGAGAGAGGCATTTTGACCTATTTGGCGTTCCATATGCTCTCTCCGGTTTCGTCTCTGTTCCCGCCCTCTTGTCTCCTCATTATTCATTGTTTATTTGCTCATGCCCCACACCTGTCCCCTCTTACATTTAAATTTACATTTATGCATTTGGCAGACGCTTTTATCCAAAGCGACTTACATTGCATTATCCTATACATTTGTTTCTAAGTATGTGCAATCAATACAATATAAATACAAAAGTAAAACCATGGTAAATTGCCTTTTCAAGCAAACCACTCTCTCACTCTTCTCCATGCTAATACGTGCTGGTAAGTTGACTCGACTACTCCCGAGTCGCCTCTGTTGTTTCAAAGATAGCACATCGGCATGCACATCAACTATAAACAGACCCCCCGAGGGAGGGTGCTCCGAGGAATTGTCGGAGTCAGAACGCAGTAAGTCACCCTCCGATGCTGCAAGGGACATCTCATCATCATCACGCATCGTTTCTGAATACGTGGTTGAGGAACAAGACTGGGTGGGAGCATCTCTTGGGGAACGCTCAGAGCGAGATGAGGTGCGAACGGTCCGCTAGCCAGTGGCTGACGGATTAACGCTCACAGTAATCCTTATATCACCCTTGCTGCTCGCAATAGCGGACGGCAGGGCCGTAGCCGCTGCTGTCACGGAACGGGAAGCAGACAAGGTGTTGACTGGGTCCCAAGGGAACACAGCCACCCGTGATAGCAACGTCTGAATCGTCATCCGCCCGCAGTGCGGGCAGGACGTATCCACAAAGGCTGCCCCAGCGTGCTGGAAACCCAAACACTTGAGGCAGACATCGTGTCCGTCCCCCTCCTCGATGAGTGTGTTGCACCCACGAGAAAGGTGGGACATGCCACGCTGGAGAAATTAGCTCTTTTAGAGAAAAAACTCAGGGGAAGTTGCTACAGGAAGGGACAGGCCGCTGCACCACGTCGTAAGATTCCAGCAGTATTTCGGCGTAGAGTTTGAAGTCTCGAAGTCGATCATGTGTGAAGGCTCCGAAGAAAAAAAAGGTGAATGAATGCAGCACGCCGTCTCCCTTTTATACCCGGATATCTGGGGGCGGAGTCCGGCATGCACATTTTATTCGCCAATTTAATTCGCCTTTTCTTAACTAGTCAAAAGTTGATAGGTTCTAAAGATGAACCCCATCTCTCAGTTTGATACAACGTCGTACCGACGTAGGGCGTTTTTTTTTCAGAAATGTTGAACCTTTTTTTTTACCTCAAAAGACACTCTGAGCTGCAGGAAAAAGACGGCGGCACTGGCGTTTAAAAAAAGTGCTTTCACTTTTTTTTGAAAACACGATTTAGGGGGCGATCACACAGAACGCGCTTATCATGTTTGAAAACGTGAGGCGCGCCATCGGTTCACTTTTTAAAAGAGCAGAATTCAGCATTTTCTTATATGGCTAGTCAACAACCGAATATAGTCAAGGAATATAGCGCATGCTGTCTACCGTCATATTAGCTGAAACTTTAAAACAGGTAGATGCAGAAGGTGCTCGCCCTGACCTTGCTCGGTTAACCCGCGACAGCAATCACAAGTTTCTCCTACATCACTGCAGTCTCTGGAAATTTCAAGCAACTGTAAAATTGCGTCACCTCAACTGAAGCCCTGCCTTTCCATTCATTCGATTGGAAACTGGAAAAAAGGCGGATGACGTGAACCGCTTTTCTGCTCTGAGTTGATTGTTTTTCAACTTCAGGCACTTAGAGCGCTCCACCAAAAACGCGAGGCGCAGCAGAAATGCGAGGCGCCCGGCGCGCATAAGCAGCGCGCAAAACGCAAAACGCTTCCTGCTAACTGAAAACAATTCAAAAGAGGCGCATCTCACAGCAAAAGAGACGCGTTCTGTCTGATTAGGCCCTTATTACATAGGATTATAATGTAAAACAGACGCTAGCAGTTTAGAAAAAGTCAAGTCTGAACATGGCTTTTTCTGATTTTCTCATCCTCCGAATTATACTTATCAACGTTGTTTTTATTATCAAAAATTGCAGAACAGAATTACACCAGCACAGACAACAACATCCCCAGCAGCCCCCTCAACATCAGCTAAAATATTTGGAATAATGTCAGTAATTAGACAGATCTCATCCCCCATTGACTCCCATAGTATTTATTTTCCCAACCATGGCACTAAATGGGGGATTAGATCTGTTGTGTTACTGGCATTCTTCTAAATATCTTTTGTTGTGTTCAACAGAACAAAATTATTTACACAAATTTTGAATAATCTGAGGGTGAGACTTTTTGGGTGAACTATCCCTTTAAAGTTTGGACAACTTTATGCACATACATTTCTAATGCCAGACTTGTTAATAGGTGCAACTAAAATATTTTAAAACTTTTAAACATTAGAATGGTCTTTTCTGCCCTCCACTTTTCCCTCCACAGTTTCTACATTGGGTGTTGGATGTTCGCCTGTAGTTGGTTTTAGATTCACTCTGTTGCTTTGATTACGTTGTAACGAGTTTTGTTCAATGCCTGTAACTTCCTGTTCAGAAAGTTCTAGAGTTCTGCCATGATCTAGAAGAGCCTCTAAGGACAGATCTGGTTCTCTGAGTGCTTTTCGGCATAGCCTGAATGAAGTGCAGCTTTGTATCAACTGTGCCTTTATTTCTCGATCAACATCGGCAGACTCACAGTCTTTTGCAAGCATCCTGAGTCTGGTTTGATACATGTCTAGATTTTCACCTTGTTGTTGCACAGCTTTTCTGAATTGATACACAAGATACTGCGTGTTCTTTTTGGGATAGAAATAGAGTTTAGCTTAGATTTTGTTTCTGCCTAGCCATCAGTGTCATCTGCGAACGTGTCATATATGTCATGTACTCGTTCACCAGCGAGGTGTAACAACAGCCCTCTTTCTGGTATCAAAGGTGATGTTCATGGCGACCAGAAAGTTGTCCATGCGCCCATGGGCGTGCGTTGGTCTATAAAAGAGGTGTGCTCAGGCGCATTGTTGGCGCGTTGCTATTTTGAGGAACTGAAAATAGACCAACTCAAACCTAGTCTAAAGTCATTGTCGCAATATTTTTTTTTCCTTGAAAAGAGAGCGCATTAGTGGAAAATGCGCCTCTGGGCAGGTCCACATACAATGCACTTTCACTTTACTTATTACACAGAGGGAAGTGCAGCAGCACACAAACATGACAAATATAAAAAATAAATGGATTACAATGTAAAAGATAGATTATTATTGTGTACATAAAGATACAAATCTGGCTTTTCATATAGATGGTCTGCTCGCGCGCTTTATCCTCACGCACGAGCAGATGCGTTTCCTCTCTAGAGAAGCGCCCAGTCTTTGCTCTTGCAAATTCCACCATGTAAGTAGTGAATCTGCCATGGCTCGTTTTAAACAATAGGAATCAATCACAAAAAGTTTATTAAATATTGCACTTAAATATGTATCTCAACACAATGTACTTAGATTATTGGAATTCACAATAGTCTTGTTAAAGGTATTGTAGCACACATCTAAGGTTTCTGTAAAGTTAGATTATAAAGGTTTTTAGCATTTCTAAAGATTATTTTTGTTAAGATTATTACTACAAACAATTAGAACTAAGTGCTGTGCAACGGACTGGCCACACATCCAGAGTGTATCTCCACTGGGGGTTAAGATGCTGAAATTGGCTCCAGCCTATCTGCGACCTGCAGAGGACAAGAGAAAAATGGATGAATCTTGAGGAACAATTAGTACATTATAATATTATGAATTTTAATATGACAATAGTGTAATAAATTAATAATCAGAATACTGTCTTGAAATATAATCAGTTGCCAAGATCTGTTTTGTATTTATTTACAATTTATTTAAATTATAAAAAAAAAAAAATGAAATTTTGAACAGTAGTGTATGGAAATTAAAACAAGCATGACAAAAAGTTCTGAAGGTCTTCTGTCATTTAGTAGATAGAAGTTGTACTTGCATGAATTGAAGCGGAACATGAGATCTCCATTAAACAGGTTACTTTACAGTAATCTTGATATCCCCTTTAAAATGTTTTTCAATTATCCAGACAAGCTGAAAGACAAGTGTTTATAAGCATTTAAACATTATTTGGTTACATTTAATATTTGTGAATTCACCCCTGAAATAAAAAGGTTACATGTTATATCTATATAGCCTTTTGCTTAAATGTACATGTAACGTCTCTTGTTCGGGTTAAACTGTACTAGCCTGCCACGGTTGTCAGGTCAGACACTTTGTGCCTCCTGTGGTGTGCTGAACCTGAGGCAGACCACAGGATTTTGCTTTATTACTGATAAAGTGGACATCACACTATGTTTTTGCATTATGATCAGTACAATACAATTAAAGGTAATATTAAAACATAATTTTGTGTAGCTGAATGTGTCAGAATAAACATGCAACACATGGAATACAGTCTAAATAAGTCTAAGTGTGAGAAGCACTGAAGTGTATGTGTGTAGTTAACAAATAAATCGTACATGTGTCCTATGTTTTGACCAGTGTTGAGTGTAACTATTTACTAAGAAATGAGTTACTGTAATTTAATTACTTTTCCCTTGAAAAAGTAAAGTAAGGGATTACTCAAATGTTTTCTGTAATTTAATTACAGATACTTCTGATGTAATTAAACTAAATACTTTCTGTAATACATGTGTGTGCCATAGTCTAAGTCTAACTTTAAAATCTGTTCTTTATAGTATAATTCTCACATTTGTAATACTTTGGTCAGTTAATCATACTACTTTATGTAGTTGTATATTATTCATTTGAATGAATTAATAGAGTTGTTTCATGTCTATCCTTGAATCTTAACTAATCAAGATTGATGTAGGATATAGAAAGTAAATAGTAACTAGTAATTAAATCATTTTCGGAGAGAGTAATTTGTACAGTAGTCTAATTACACTATTGAATTAGTAATTAGTAACTAGTTATTAATTATTTTTTCTGAGTAACTTGCCAAACATTAGTTTTGACATAGCAAAATTTTGAAAACAAACTGTTAATTTTATATTTTTTAGTTTATTACTATTTACATTTATAATATAAATAGGATAACAAATATCTATCTTCATTGTTAGTTTTTATATTTGCCATCACTCCATAGGACAATTTAGCATATTAGTCTGTCAACTACCCATATACAGCATGGGTGGTCATGTCAAGAAAATAATTAACCTTTAATGACTACATGATCCTAGTGCCATGTGCACTTGTAAAACTAATATAGTTGATTTAGGATTTAAACCAACCTGGAAACTTTTACTTTCTAAAGTCATCTAAATATGACAATAAATCACATTTTGAACATGAAAAAAATATTTCATCTGAACAGTAATATCCAAATGTATTTTACATTCCTTCTGCAATAGCTTGATAGCTTGAACTTGATACTGACATATTAAATGTTTACTATCTGGGGAAAAATCTTAGAATAATCCAAATCATAAAGTAAAAATTTTGGTTTACCCTGTTAATATGTTCCTCTAGAGTAGTACTCAGGTTACCAAAGAACCTGACCTTGAGAAATGCATGAGCAGTTGTTGTTAGTAATTTTGTAGTATTTGTAATTGTTTGTAAAGACGATGTTGTTGATTTTACACCTGAAACTTTTAATAAGGGAATAATGAAACTGCTGGGGATCTCTGAATCAAATCTGGGGATTTGATTTTCTGAAGCCTTTATTAGTGCTGCAGTCATTGTTTGAGGAGAAGTTGTTGTTGATGATAAATCACTTGGGGTGTGTGAAGCTTGGATTGGTGCTGCAGTTAATGTTTCTGAAGTTGTTGGTGAAATGATTGGAGGTGATGATAGAGCAGTTGTCGATGTTGGTGGGGTAGTTGTAGTTGCTGTAGTTGTTGTAGGTTTAGTAGTTGTAGTTGTTGGTACTGAAATTGTTGTTGGTACAGGAGTTGTGGTTGAGGCAGTAGTTGCAGTTGTTGAAACAGGAGTTGTGGTTTGTGCTGTATTTGTAGTTGTTGGTACAGGAGATGTTGTTGATGCACTGGTTGAAGTTGTGAGTAAAGGGATTGTTGCTAAAGGAGTTGTTGTTGGTGCAATAGTTATAGTTGCTGATGCAATAGTTGTTAGTGAAGGAACTGTTGTTGGCCCAGTAGTTGAAGTTGCTGGTGCAATAGTTGTTGGTGCAATCATTGTTGTTATTGGTTCAGTAGTTGTAGTTGTTGTTGCTTCAGTTGTAGTTGTTGTTGAAGTATTTGTAGCTGCTGATGACAGAGAAAGGCGATTTAAGTTCTTTAAAGCACAGAATGCGTTTATACATCTTATAATGTTCTCCATTGTGTCTCCAGCAAAGTGCATTGTCTTAAGTATTTTAAATGGAGGTTTTTACCTGAAAAAGTG
>VCII01000671.1:0-21328 GCA_006030095.1 Triplophysa siluroides
TTACCCGATCCCTGAGGTAATCCATAGTTTACGTGCGTTAGATTAGACGATTCCCCATTTAAATGGACATATTGATATCTGTCAGATAAGTAAGATCGGAACCATTGTAGTGCCTGTCCCTGAATACCGGTATAATTTTGTAAACAATCTAAAAGTATTTTATGGTCTACAGTATCGAACGCAGCACTAAGGTCAAGCAGGACTAGGAGTGAGATGTTATCTTTATCAGATGCCATAAGTAGATCGTTTGTAATTTTAACGAGCGCAGTTTCGGTGCTATGATGCGGTCTAAAGCCAGACTGAAATTTTTCGTGCATGTTATTATTTTGTAGGAAAGAGCACAACTGAGTGGACACTACTTTTTCTAGTATTTTAGACAAGTACGGGAGATTTGAAATCGGTCTATAGCTTCCAAGTTCACTGGGGTCTAAGTTTGGTTTTTTGATAAGAGGCTTGATTACAGCCAGTTTAAAGGGTCCTGGGACATGGCCTAGATTAATTGACGAGTTGATAATGTTATAAATGGGCTCAATTGCAACAGGTAGTAACTCTTTTAATAATTTAGTTGGAATGGGGTCTAATAAGCATGTTGTCGGTTTGGATGTTGCAATAAGTTAAATTAAATCTTCCTGTTTTATAGGTGAAAAACACTCTAGCTTTTCTTTTTGGGTGATGGTTGGTACTAATTCATCAGACACACTTGCCCAGCCAGCAATGACATGTGGGGCCCAGATGAGGGCTTCATGGGCGGCAAATGTGGGCCCCATTATGGGCTTGCACCCGGGATCCACATTGGGGCAAGCCGTGGAAGCCCAGACGTACTAAAAGTGGGACCTGTAAGGTACTGCATGGGTCTTAATTGGGAAATTCATGTCAGACCCATTTGGGCCCCACCTGCCCAAAGGGGTCCAAAGTGGGCTTTGCAACATGGATCCACATGGGGGCCAGCCGTGGATGCCCAGATGGGCTTTAAATGGGATCTGTAAGAGTCTTATGTGGGTCCTAACCGGGCAATTAATGACAGACCCATTTGGGCCCCACCTGCCCAAAGGGGTTTAAAGTGGGTTTGCACCCGGGATCCACATTGGGGCAAGCCGTGGAAGCCCAGACGTACTAAAAGTGGGACCTGTAAGGGTACTGCATGGGTCTTAATTGGGCAATTCATGTCAGACCCATTTGGGCCCCACCTGCCCAAAGGGGTCCAAAGTGGGCTTTGCAACATGGATCCACATGGGGGCCAGCCGTGGATGCCCAGATGGGCTTTAAATGGGATCTGTAAGAGTCTTATGTGGGTCCTAACCGGGCAATTAATGACAGACCCATTTGGGCCCCACCTGCCCAAAGGGGTTTAAAGTGGGTTTGCACCCGGGATCCACATGGGGGCCAGCCATGGATGCCAAGGTGGGTTGTAAGTGGGATCTGTAAGGGTCTTATGTGGGTCTTAACCGGGCAATTTGTGTCAGACCCATTTGGGCCCCACCTGCCTAAAGGGGTTTAAAGTGGGCTTGCACCAGGATTCAACCGTGAATGCCCATATGGGCTTAAAGTGGGCTCTGTAAGGATCTTATGTTGGTCCTAACTGGGCAATTCATGCAAGGTAAGCCCAACCATTCATTTAAGGAAACAATCTAAGAAAAATTAAAAACGAAGAATGAATGTAAGTACAAGATAAATACAAGACACTTGATGCTTTGAACTGTAAGAAATATATTAAATTGAACAACAAAAATTATCTTTAAAAAAATGTCACAACATACAATAAACTAAAAAATATATTTTAAAAAAATCCTCCAAAATTACAATACAAAATACACTCATTATATAATACATTGAACAACAAACATAATCTTTAACAATTTAAATTTTACCACGTACCGGTAAATAAATAAAAAAAAAATATTTTTTAAAAATGTCTGAAAAAAAGAAAACAAAACATCTCTCCAAAAAATACATCCAAAACAGTCATGGCGTTTGTGTTGTCAATGTTCTTTTTTCTCTTAGGGCTCTTGCAGCCCTCTCCCCGCCACGGTCACGTGCGCCTGTGAACCATTTCCCCAGTGCCATTTCCACATCCTTTCGGTTCACATTCTGAGTTATAGCGTTACTCTTCAGTGCACCTAAAAACAAGGGAGCATAAGTCAATTTAGCAAGGTTCTTTTTGCTCCAACTTGCAACTCTTCAAATCATTCATTCAAGTAACACATTTCCACATGTGGTAAGCTAAAATGTTACCCCTAGGGTGACATTTACCATGGAGTTTTATGCCAACCTATAACCCTTTTTCCATTACATGTTGAAATTTAGCCTCAAATGCACACCAGATTTGAGCGACATTAGAAACAGTTTTCCATGAATATATCATGTCATATCACATAACTTCCAGTCGAATCACAGACACGTGAGTTTTACTCACACACAGACATCAAGAATCAGCATATGAATCTCAACAATGGTGACATGCTTCAATGGTGCAATGCATTCTGAGTGCATCATAAGAAACTTATCCATGGCTCCCAGAATGCATTGCACCATTGAAGCATGTCACCATTGTTGAGATTCATATGCTGATTCTTGATGTCTGTGTGCGAGTAAAACTCACAGGAGCCCAAAATATGTAAGTGGTGTGTTATAAATCGTTTGATGTTCTGATTAAATTCTATTATTCTCTTGCTGTAGAATCACAACAATATAACAGAATGAATAACATACTACCTATATAAACCTTACACATAATCAGTCAAAAGTCCTGGGCCCCATTCCAAGTAGAAGGTTTAACAAATTGTAAAACCAACCCTGATCTCTGAGCTGATTTACCCTGCAAACAAAAACCCTAGGTTGTTCTTGTGTCCGAAGCCTAAGGAAAGTTATCATCAATGGAGCTCGGATACAGCGATTCACCATGACAACGAGGGAGAAAAGGACGTGTTGCAGCCATTTTTTCATCGGATGTGTCACAAGAAATGCCAAACCGCTGCGGCGCAAGATAGAATGCCCGTTACTTTATTGCATTTACATTCCTACACTTGACTAGGCTATTTCAAATACAGGGAAACTGTTTCAAATGTGAGAATTACACTGTTGTGTAGGCTAAATGCAATCCCACTGTGTTCAGGCATAATAGGTAGCAGTTGAAAATGAAATATTTAAAATATTCTGCTTGACATTCATATTTGGTGACAACTTCAGGTTTGTGAAACTTCACAAGAACGCAGATTTTAGTAGACCTGTGATTGTGAGTACTCTCACCCTTCAGTACTCTTTTGGACAGGGTGACCAGGCAGCTGGATTCAGTGCACCCTCACACCAGGATTTTATTTATGGACTTTTCCTCTGCTTTAAATACTGTACACACAGACACACTATTGCACCGTCTGGTGGAGCTTCAGATCCATCCAGCACTGATTTTATGGATTAAGGGTTTTTTACAGAATAGCAGGTTTTAGTAAATGGTTTTAAATCCAGTAAGCTGTTTTTAAACTCAGGACTCCCACAAGGTTGTGTTTTATCTCTTCTCTGTCCATCTCTTGCAGCAGTGAAGGAATGACTCCAAGACCATGAATGTTGTTTTAAAAAGTTAACATTTTTGATTTTGACTGCCTTAGTCTTAAACTAATCTTATCGAGAGTCTATGGAGGGGCTCTTACTTCCGTTACTAAATGCCATCAGAACGTCACAATGACGTAGGTCCAAAATGGGTCTATAGGCCTACATTTTATTCGCCATTGATTTAGGTAGGAGACCTGCACACAGTATAGGCCTACACAATGTTGCTAAAGTGTTGACGGGCCCCCCTTAGAAACAATTAAAGTATCACTGGACTAGTTCAGTTCACTTACACATTTTTGAATTTTTTAAACACAGTGTATTGGAGAAAAGTTGTAGTATACTTCAAAGATAAGACTAACTGTTAAAGTGTGGATTTTGCAGAGAAGAATCCTGATTCTGCGGAGAACAATTCTTGAAGTTGATTTTTCGGCCATGAAGGCAAATTAATGTAATAATTCAAGTCATAAATTTGGCATATTTTGACAAGACACAAAAATGGGCACTACACTCATGCCAGTAGAACGAAACCTACCAAATTTGAGATCGATTGGGCGAGTGGTTAGAGAGTTGCATGTGGAACACAAGTGGTTATAAGGCTGAAATTGTCCTTAATGTTATGTTAAAATGTTGATAATCTCCAACTAAATTGTGTTTTGACAAACTACTGTATCATTTAACTTTGGATAAATAAAAGAAAGGCCAAAGACAAGTTTCATTGAGCAATTAAAAAACTGAATTTACCATAGAAAACTTCAAAAAGACGCAGATCTTTGAAGCACAGCTTGCCCATCCGTCCGGTCACGTTGTACTGCCGTTGCAGTTCTGGCACCATCAGGAACTTCATCATCCTCCTAGTGGCATCTTCAAGTGAGGAACCCCCTATGTCTGCAACCATGGCAACCTTAAGAGTATACAGTAATAGAGCACAGTACATTTAAAGTCACAGGATCAGAAAACACCATATTAAGTCAGTAAATATCATAAAATATTCTCTGTCCCCATTACATAGCCAAACACCCCGCTTTAAACCTGGCATCCTTATTTTTGGCATGTCAATAATAATAATAATAACAATAAAGTGTTAAACCAATTATGTGCTTGATAGCATAAAATACCAGTTCCCTAAAACCTACAAGACTGGCATTGTGAATATGGCCTATAGACCGTAGTCTATAGGCCATATTCACAATGCCAGTCTTCCCTTTTCAGCATAGAGCTTCACAGCCAAACTGCCTCAAGGGGGTGATCTACTACAGAATGACCATGATTATGTCCATGGGGAAATGAAGACATTTTCCATCAAGCATAATTTTGTGTAGAAGTCCACCCTCAATTTTTGACTGGAAGTTATTTTGGCACTTTCCAGTAGGGGTGTGCCAAAAAGTCGATAAAGATCTTGATACGACACGTGACAATTTAAGATTCTTAAACTGGATAATCGACCATGAATAGACTATATGACAAACACACGGAGCAAAAATAACAGGTGGAACCAACAATCTCATTACCTCAATCACTACGTAGTTTATATTAGAGATTTTTCAGGTTCAACAGCAGACAAAAGCCAGAAGAGGGTGCTGGCCACATAAATATTTTTTAGGTTATTGTATATTGTTCTCATGTGTGTCAAGTTGTACAAGACTTGTGTAAGTAATGATATAATATTTCATTCATAATTTTAGTTTTATGCACTTAAAAGTATTGAATATAAAAATCGAAAATCCCATCGCAATATTTGTCAGAAAAACTGCAATTAGGTCAAAATTGTGCACCCCGCCAAACGCTATGGCGATTTCAATCAGTAGTCATGTAATGTTGAAGTCTTGTACGACTATATTGTTTGTGATCCCTACTTAGTGCCTACCACACTTCTTTTACACCAGTCAAATTGGTGGAAATCTGAGGATTACCAGTCAGCGACGACAATATTGTTGTTGGGGTTATCCGGTAATTGAGGGGGTGGGTTGCTGAGTGAAAATATCACTGTGGTCCTCAATCCTGCGTTCGGAAAAATGCCTATTATACACGGGAGTCAATGGGCAAATCAGCATTGTTTTCCCCAATATGATGCACGTGGCGGGGGCGGGAGCAAGGCTGTTGGGGCGTATCCAATTTTGCCGACTATAGCTATACAAGTATAAAGGTCTTAATAACTTGTCTATTTAGCTAAGGACTGTTTTGCTGAGGACAATTACCATCAGATTTGAAATTAAGATTAGTCAATGCAGCAGTGAACTGATGTTCAAGTATACTTAAGTCTCTTCCGTATTGGGACTACATGTAGGTGAAATGTTAAGTTGTAGCAGACATGGTTGATTTGAAGCAACCTGGCATGGGTCTTGAACTCTGCAAAGTTTAGTGATTCATTATGCATGGGAAGGATTTTGTCAGAAGAAAGAAAAAGAAAACACAGGAAAACAATAGGATCTGGCCCCCAAAAACTTACCACTGCAGACATGAATTCAGGGTCTGAGAGCTTCTCATTCATGGCGATAACGTCCTCAACGTTGGCCAGGGGGAAAACCGCACCATCCGGTATTGCCATGACAGGCATGGAATCTTTTTTGAGCAGTGTGTTTAGCATCTGCCCATGCAGCTTCAGTGTGTCCTTCACTTCTTCTAGCAATGTCACTAGTGTGATGAACATTGCTCCATCAATTTTTTTGGGGGCTAAACTTTGGCCACGCAGTAACTGGGCTGCTCTGTGGCCAGGAGACGGGGTGGGGCTGCGGCCAAGTAGGCTCATGCTGAGGCCACTTGTGGGGGACCCACAGGGGTTTCGCGGGGTCAGACTCTGTCTTGCTGGGCTGACCCTGGTTACCTATACAATTTGGAAGCAGAAACTTTGACTTTAAGGAACATTTCAATACCTCTAAACGAAAACAAAAAAACTAATACAAATACTGAAATGGCAGATCTACAAGCTCATAATGCATTGTAAATAAGGCGTTGTGAACTCGCTCACCCTCCCAGAAACGTTGGGGCTACGGGATCCCTGGGACCTGCTCCGCCACCCGGAAACGTGAGGGCTGCTTAGTCCCCTCTGGGACACACAAGGGCTGCGGCTTCCCCTCTGGGACACACGAGGGCTGCGGCTTCTTCTCTGGGACACACAAGGGCTGCGACTTTCTTCTCTGGGACACAGGGCTGCGACTGGGACGGGCACACACAAGGGCTGCGGCTTCCCCTATGAGACACATGAGGGCTGCTGAGTCCTCTCTGGGACACACGAGGGCTGCGGCTTCCCCTCTGGGACACACAAGGGCTGCGGCTTCCCCTATGAGACACATGAGGGCTGCTGAGTCCCCTCTGGGACACATGAGGGCTGTGGCTTCTCCTCTGCACAATATGAAAGCAGAAGTACAGCATTAACACCATTTCAATATCCTAAGAGGAAGAAATACCGGTAACACTGCAGCAAATTAAAAACACAACACTACCATTAAATAACTAGACCAACACATCATAGGTCAAAGGGTCTTGTAGCAATGTCAGTGGTTAATGGTGATTTGCAGGGTTTGCGGCTAGATTGGCTTAATCGGATTGATGCTGACTTCTGTGCTGCAGGGAACATTGTTCCGTCTAGGATACTTAGACTAGCCTACATTTTTACATGTCACCAAAGGCTGTTGCAGCGCTTTAGAAGTTAAGGAGCTTTATGATTCTGCAGAAATATAGGCTACATTGTCAAAATACAAATTGCAGCAATTTAGCCATCGTGTAGGTTGCTTGTAATTAAATCATACAAGTCTGCAGATTCACATTTCAATAACTATCGGCTTTCATTGGAAGATTAGGCTACTGAAATCGAGTTTGCCTTTTACCAGAGCTAAGGATCTTTATCATTGGGCGACAAAACGTAGCCTAGGCCAATGGTTCTTATCCTAGGGATTGCGACCCCCAAGGGGGTTGCAAGACGTTTCCGATGGGTCGCGAGATGCTCTCCATGTATATTGTTGAGAAAAGAGCAAGAGAAAAAATGAAGATTTGAATAAGGTGTCTTAAAATATTAATGTCTTACAATATAGCCTACTGAATGAATGAAACAGCATTTCAGAATTTTCTGTCTGACACTATAAACAATCGAATGCAAGAGAATTTATCTTATCGTAGGCGACGTTTTCAGCATGTGATATTTCCCCTCTGTGAATGCAGATGCATTTTTTTGGATGGCTAGGCGATATGCGGGGAAAGTCAATGGATAAGTCAGTGCATCAATTAAATTTAAAATAAATTAAATCCTGACCATATAGCATATCTACATTTCTCATTGAAGGAGGACATTTTCACTTCTCCTTTTGTAAGCCAATATACTCACTTAATCACTTCACACACTTAACCCACACCCACCCATTTTCTTAGACACAAACGCCTCGGGAGGAGGTGGCAAGACATCTCCCTCAATGTCCGTTTCCTCCTCACTGGAAGCCAGCAGGGGTTTTGGTGCTCTATATTCAGTTAAAAGCATACATTTAAACTTTTACAATAGAATACACTGAAAAAGCAGTTAGAGGTTATGCCCCTTTTCCCCAAACGCTCCGCACGCTTTATTTGTGTTTCACTGGAGACCCGGGGGTTTCACCCGTCTAACAAGCGTGACGCTGCTGTCCACTGATTGGTTAGAGAAAATAAGCGCGACGAAACACACAAACAAGGAAGTGAGAGAGAGGCAGAGGAGTTGATGACAAGTCCAGATGAGCGGTGTATCTTAGAAGTGGAGAAGTACAGGGAGTTGTATGATCCCAGCACATGTTCTACAAGGACAACAGCTGATCAGAAGCGCTTGCCGACCGTCGCGGAGAAATACGTGTCTGGTGTAAACAGGGGGGCAGCAGATCGAGCGATTTTAGCGAGTGCGCCATGTTTGTAAAACACAACAGAACACACAACACAACAGCCTCGCCTCTTCTAAATGTTCCTGGCTCTGTCTTTTGGCGTTTTCGCTGACTACAAACCACAGAGCAAACAACAGCAGCAGTAACACCTCTAATGCCTCCATTGTTGTGTTTACTTTACTACCACGGCGTGACAGTACATATGTCTAATAAAAAGCAGTCGTACACCCTTCGACACTATGGACCCCCCTGGTTGTCCAAAACAGTGCCACCGTACCGTGGTGAGGCAGAGGATTATTTTTAAATATTGGCATCAATATTGCTTTTTATGATATATTCCCACCGAAAGGAGTTTTTTTATACTGTATGTGGCTCAAGGAATTTTTCTAACAACTGCCATATTTGACGTAAATGAAAAAGAAATTAAAGGGAAAAGTTTTTTTGACCTGTACCTTATTTCTAGCACGTTCAAATCAGCCGGAGAAGTTTGGAGTAACATGATGTTGTTCGCGAGAAATTTACATCCATCTCAGTGAGTGCTATTCCAGCAAAATGGTAGAGGTCAGGGCCAGTAACATTACAGCCTAAATAAAACATTATCAGTAACAACACGTCTTCTTTTCACCAATATGTAGTTATACATTGCTAGTGCTATCCCTCGTTGACTTTGGAGCAGCTTGGTTGTCTTCCAGGGCTTTTTAAAAAATTCAGCAAACAAGCCTAAGGTTAGTTCTAGATAGCTTTGGGTTGACAGAAGACGTCGATGACGTCACTTCCACAAATTGTGCACAATGAGATGTCCATATCCTCAAATATATTGTACTAGCAGTAGCAAGTTAGCAGGCCATTGGATGTAGTGTACAAGGCTGAAATCAAATAATCATGTGGTGGCAAACGGCAATGACGTCATCGGCTCGTATTGACAAATCTTTTTTAAAATGCCTGGATGACAAACAAGCTGTTCTGAAGTCATCGAGGGATAGCACTAGCAATGCATAACTACAAACTGGTGAAAAGAAGATGTTTTGTCACTGATAATGTTTTATTTAGGCTTACTGGCCCCAACCTCTACCGTTTTGCTGGAATGACATGGATCTAAATATCTCCAGAAGGACAAAAAGTCACTCCAAACTTCCCCGGGTAAGTTTATGAAAGAAACATGCTAGAACAAGGTTTAAAAAAACAGTACAGGTTAAAAAACAGTACTTTTCCTTTAATGCCAGAAATTCTGCACTTAATTATATATATTATATATTCTGTGTATTACATTTCCTTTTTCGCCTTGCAGGCAAATCATCATCTGTCTGTAAGTCAGCTTTTTTTTTTTTTTTCAGCCTGTCTTAATAGGAAAAAGGGCAATCTGTACTGACCGTAAAATCATTTTGGTATTTGCACCTATAAATAATCTCAAATGCCTGGAGTTGAGTAACATGAAAAAATATTGTTTACCATTTATGATGACTGATGTTGGTTCAGAAAAAGACAGTTGAATATAGAAATCACAATTTTACAGCCTAATTTTGAAAAGTACATTATTGGCACTTATAGAAATTGATGCCTTATTGACATTGAGCTAGATAGATGACAGACAGAGTATTTGTCAAATTCAGAAAAGAACCTCTTACCTGCCCATCCAAGTACCCTGATGGAGTATTTCGGCCACGATTCCTCTGGCTTCTGTCGGTCCTTCACAGCCTTGGTTACATTACGTCCTGATGGCCAGAAACACTTATTTTGTTCTTCGGTCATCCAACATGTTGGAATTATATCCACCACAGATTGGCCATCGTAGGTCTCATCAATAAACTCGACAACACAGAACAGGGGCATGCTGCAAAGTTCATAATGGTTACTGATTGTGTAATTGGACAAATGCAACAGCTCCATCCTGCAATGGCAGAAGTATTAGTCTCTCAGTTAAATCTGTGACTGACACACCGTGCAGCTGGTGAGACAGCCGTGTCACTGTTCTAATCCCCACACACGTTGACTCAATAGGGTAGTTGTAAAAGCTGCCTTCTTTTTCATAAAACTGACAGACTGCGTACATACCCCCTGATACCAACTCAACAATGTTCCGCACCACAGCAACTTTGCCCTTAACATTAAAACAATTGCTGCCTTCACGACGAGAAATGATATTGCCCTCATGTCTGTACTTCATGTACTGCATGCGGACAGGAACATCAGGGAGAGTCGGACCTGAAAAATGTGGTTGTAGAGGCTTATTTGCCCTCTCTTTTTTCCACTTTTAAGGGAGAGTGAACGCTGCTTTTCACTGAGACGTCTTACGAGTTGTTGAACTGCGCCTTGGGGCCGTCTCACTAGCCGCTTCATAGTCCCCAGATGGTTTTCGAAAGGAAAACATGACACGTTGTCTAGGGCACCAAAGTTTCTGGCATCATCAGCAAGATGGATGAGTGAGTGAGTGTTATAGACTAGCTGCTCTGATCCATATATCCGTCCAAAATTTGTCACATACATTTCAGTAGCTTGTCTGCATATTCACAGTGCTTAGAGCACAAGGCTGGACTGAGAAGTATCCTCATTGCAACTGAAAGTAGCATAAAGTTTTTGTACAGCCTTGTTGGTAGGCGTCCTTTCAGTACCACAGGACCTGTGTACAACAGAAACTGCCGATATTCAGTGGCCTTCCAATTTCTGTATTCTCGAAGTGACCTTGGCTTACGTGAAAAATTCTGTGGGAGATTTGCTCTGATTGATTCCAAGTGATCAGAAATCATGTTGATTGTGGAAGCAGAAAGACGACTACTTAAAGGTCCCTTGGTCCAAAGATGTACAATTCTTCTAACATGTCCTAAGCATACCAAATGCATATAGTCAAGGACAAAGCTTGAGACCATTGTAATGCCAAGCTCTTGTAGCGGTGAGACTATATCATTATGGTGATGTTCACTATCAAGCTGCTGATCAAAGGTCAAGTCTGTCCGAAGCAGTGCAGTCAATTCTGGAAACACAACTGTACCTAAATGAACCCCATACTCAGTACATCGCTCACAGGAGCTGTAGCCAGTGTGACCTTTGATGCATTTCAAGTAGGCACGAGCAGGTGCATCACAAATAAATGCATCTGGAAGAGCAACATTGTAATGTCTTTCATTGTATTCTAGACCCGCATTATTAATAGCTTCAACTCCTCAATGAAATCCTTCAGGTATTCATGAACCGATTGAGGCTTTGTTGGGCCTGCAAACAGACCAATGACACCAACATTAGCTCTGGGAAGTTCCTTGATCTTAGCCAGAATAGGCCATAACTCCTGTTTAGAGCTGCTGAGAGGGGTATACCATCAATGTTAATGCGCAGTGTTATAGTGTCTACTGAGGAATGTGCTTCCTTTGACAGCGCTGAAATGATTAAGTTAGACACTCCAATATGGCAATAGCATCCAGTTCCGATGTCTTTGATTTTCGTAGGTTGTTGAGGTTGACAAAAGAGTTCTTGGATCTTTTGGTAACTCTAAGCCACACTGCACTAATAAGTGCAACAACTCTGACAGGGCACTATGTGAAATATTGTGATTTACTGCCCAGTCTCCCAATTTCCTACAAGGTCTGATTTGTCACCTGTGCTTTCCGAATCAGTCTGATCATTGTGGCTTCAAAACTGTGTTTGGAAACAACTTCAGAATGTGATTCATCACTTTGAGACCCCAACTCTTCACTATGATGTCCACAGATCTGTCTGTCATTTGAATTGTTACTTCCATGAGACTCCAACTCTTCCTCTGATGCAATTAAATCCATATTTGTTGGCACAATGTCCTCGTCATTATGGCAGTCTTCCAAAAACTTCAAGTGCTCCTGTACTTTCATTTTAACACGTCTTCGTTTAGTCCAACGACTGTCATCATAATCCATTTTTCTTTTTGATCTGTAACAGACAAAGCTTTTACTATATAAAACCGACAGACATATTGAGGTGTTTAAGTTTAAGACCTGCTGACTGTCACACACATGTGTGTGTGAAATTAATAGTGGCTCAGAGATAATATATTCCAATATCCAAAGATCGTGACACATCACTAATCTGTGATGGTATGTTTAAAGGAGTCATATGTAAGATTGTGGCCAGAACTGATACTACAATCATGTTTAATTGAGCAATATCAGGGTTTTTCCTTGGCCAAAAAAGGAGAGTGGCGGTAACCCCTCGCGGAGCACGCGGCATGGTGCGACGGTGATCATAGCTACGACGGTGGGGGGGTGCTAGCGTAACTGTAAGATCCAGAAATAGCATGGGTCGCGCTAAGAAAACCCAGCGCACCCGACAGACAGCGCTTGAAGTATTTATTTTTGGATTTCCTCATCGTGAGGCGGTGGCGGCAAGAAATAACGTGGCAAAATCTCTATGGAGGAAAAACCCTTCATGTAAGAAATTGATAAAAATGGGCAAAATGGGTTAAATAAATATCCACCCAAATTCTGAATACTTTAGAGCCCTCCTCTCCCTGATTGGGAACTTTCATCAAATATCAAATGTAAACAATATCAGTTGTGGGCTGCACCTCTGCTTTTGAAATGAGAATATCCTGGTTAAACTAATGTGATATAAGTCATAAGCATTTGAAATTAACATAATTTGTCAACGTCTTGTAACATATCAGGAGCATTTAAAGGAAACTTTAAGGTCGATGTATGGAAACTTACGCCATATTTATGAACAACAGGGTACACCTCCTCCTGTCTGGTTGGCTCCTGTCTTCTGGCTGGCAAGACCTTAATGAAATTAGACAAAAATTGAGCAAATCAGTGTGTTCAACAGGAGCTTTCAATAAAAAGATAAGTAACCATTTAACATCAAATAACCAGCTTACATGACACTAAGTGTGTGTGTGTGCGTGTGTCTGTGTGCATGTGTATGCGTGCAGAGCACACAGGGACATTAGTGTGTGCAAACGTCCACGATAAGCAAGGCTCACGTGTCACTCAGCAATATGCGTATTAGGGCTGCAATGATTCGTCAATGTTTTCGACAAAAATCGATAATAGAAATAGTCGACAATGAATTCCATTGTGGACAATTGTCGCCAGACATGTTTTTCCAACGGAGTGAGGCATCTCACTACAATCTCTGCCGTGAGTTGCACATGCACAATAGCATCTCTGCCGAGCGGTAGCGTACAGTAATGGCGGTTTCCTATACAGCAGCTAAAGTTTGGGAGCTTTTTAGCCTGGATACAGCGAATAATTTCAGACTGGTGAGAATTGTAAAGTTCTTTTGCAACAGACTGTGCTGTTGTCCACTGAATGTACTTCACAAAATTCACTTAATATTTGTTGTGTTCACTGTTTAACTGCTGCTATGTGCCTGCCCTTGGTTTACAGGAAACATGTTCACTTGATTTAAATTTTTTTTTTTATAAAACACATTAGCCTGTCCTTAAAAAATGGATATGTTTATTTGTTTATGGATTTATGTCTATACTGACCGAACACTGTCCCTAATTGGTTTTAGATTTACATTTTTATTTACTTTTTGTATGAATCGGCCTATCTCTCCCTCCTCTCCCCTCTCGGCCATGTTTTACCTACATAAAAAGGGGGACACACTCCCTGTGTGTCTTGCTGGCTTCTATCGTTAGTTGTAGTGTTGCAGTTACAACTGCACTATTACAAAATGAAGGATAAATATTGACTAAGGTTGAATTTTGTTTGCTTACATAACCCAAAGAGCAAATATAGCTGCATATATCTTATTATAAAAATATAAGAATTATTAAAACTCGTTAAATATTCTGACAAAGGAGCTAAATAAATGATAATTGTATCATTTCAATGACAATTGTATAATTTGATGGAGCTGAATTAATATCAGCCTTATCCAGGAACATCACGGTTGATGCTCATGATGCCAAACCACTCAGATGTTCCTGGGATAAGGCTGACATTAATTCAGCTACATCAAATTGGCTGTGCTTGTTTTACTTTCATATACTTAAAATGTAGGTAATTATATTATTATTATCATTTATTTAGCTCATTTGTCAGAATATTTTACGAGTTTTAATAATTCTTATATTTTTATAATAAGATATCTGCAGCTATATTTGCTCTTTGGGTTATGCAACCAAACAAAATTCAACCTTAGTCAATATTTATCCTTCATTTTGTATTAGCTGCTAGTGCAGTTGTAACTGCAACACTACAACTAACGATAGAAGCCAGCAAGATGCACAGGGAGAGACCGACATTATGATGTTTACAAGCCCAAAACATTTGAGACTGTTTGCTTACACATTTAGTTTGATTTGATTTGTTCCAATTTATTCTTAGAGCAAAAGGTGGGGACAGTGCAATATGTTGAAGTATGTGTTATTCAATATGTGCAATATGTTTTTATGTTTAAAGCATGAGGAAGGTTCGGGACGGAACCAAACTCTGAATCTGATATTGACTGAATGATGAATAATTTTTATATCATATCACCGTTATTGAATAAAAGTATATTGTGATATATTGATACTGAATTATTGTCCAGCCCTATAGCTAAACCAAACCTGCTGTTTTTCCTTTTGGTTAGATTCAACATCAGATTAAACAGCACAAACCAAAAATACAGACTACTGTACAATCTGCAGTGTTTTTTTTTATGGCAACATAATATTTCCACTTACCTTAATTTTATGGAAATTCGGCGTTGGTCGGAAGAAAAATGCACTTCACCTCCAAGTCACAGCTAGCTTGCTTTCCGATTCCGAATGGACCGTTAACGTTTTGAGCGCGAAACACGGCCTTTGCATACAGGCCCCAGAGATGTCCGAACTGCCTGACCAAATAACAATTTAATACAGTAAAATTCGTAAATTAAGGATGTGAGAGAATTAACAAACGACTTAACTGCTTCGCTGGCTTCATTATGAATGAGCCTAATTAGGTGTTGTTGTGCATAACAGGCAGTGGTGGAGTACTGAAAATCTGTAGTCAAGTACAATTAAGTGCATTGCTAAAATATTACTCAATTACGAGTAAAAGTACCGGTGTTAGAGAAATACTCAAGTAAAAGTACAGTTTGTAAAAAAAAAAAAACAAAAAAAAAATTAAAAAGATAATATTCAGAGTATTAGTTACTTTTAACCACTGATGTCACCGTCACTTCTCCAGACTAGGGCTGGAAATTGTGTGTTTTCCTTTACCAGAAGTTAACATGCCAACAATCTATTAATCATTAATAATTGATAAGATGCAAAACAAGTGTTTTTCCCTCATTTTTTTCTCATTTAAGTTTTTATTTCCTTATTAAGCAAATGTCTCCGGCAGACAAAAAACTAAATAATGAGGAGCCACGACTATTGATTAAATATCCATGAATACATTTTTAACTGGTTAAATTCTTCATTCAGAATGAAAGATCAATCATTAACGTCCTTTTTTTTTTTTTTTTTTCCTCATGACCCGGTTTTCATCGGCTTGTTTTCTATCAAATCACCTTACTGGCTACAAAAATGCAGATAAAAGGTTTGGATATGGATTAAAATTGTACTCAGTAATCAACTATGATTTTAAAAGTAATTTAGTAGATTACATGGATTAATGAATATTACAAGTAAAAGTACAGGCTTGAAAATCTACTCATAAAAGTACAAGTACCCCAAAAAAACTACTTAATTACAGTAATCTGAGTATTTGTAATTAATGACTTCCACCTCTGATACCAGAAACCACTCCCCAAGCGGGTCTTGAATCTGGGTATCCGGCGTGGTAGATGGATGTGCAAACTGACCAAAAGCCAATTGGGTAGCAAAATGGGTCCTATGAGGCATCAGGGAGGGATTTACCCAACATTCTACAGGCAACTATATGTTATAAGCAACTTATGTTAAGTTAGCAAAATATTCATACAATATAAATATTGTAAATATTCAAATGTCAGCAGTAGCAATGCTGTCTCCTTTACACTTATCCCTATAAATCTGTCCCAATCTGGGTCACTGCACCAATGAAAGTGTTTATGTGAATGCTCCATGCACTGTCGGAAGGCTTTCTGCAGCTTTATTCTTTTACTTAAATTGAAAGGGCCTCTGTCCTTACAGGCCTACTTCTTTAACTACCTCAGCCCCTCCCTTTACCGTCTTAAACCATAAACCATGTATATGTCAATGCATCCTGAAGATCTTCAGATAGCCTAACCAAACAGATCTACTGTACCTCTTACAGCCAACACATCAGTCATTGTTGGTGTATGAGCTACACCTTGATAGAAACACATGCTACTCCTTGGTCCAAGGACATCTAACAACACAGAAGTGGCAGACAGATTGATGATGAGGCCTCCTGAAAGTCCTTTTTTTTCTTTTTTTCTTTTTTCCTCTTGTCCTGTCCAGCATCGAAGCAAGCAGAATGATGCTATGTCTGCCATGTTGTGACGAGCAGATTTTGCTTTGCCAAGAGGAGCTTGAATGATAACGCTCCCCTTGATATCCTAAATTAAGCTTATTTTATTTTATTTTATTTTTGATGCTTGTTTGTAGATGAGCATTATAATATTGCTGGACCTGAACCAATCACCCAAACCCATGGCCACTTGGCCCATAAATATGCCATTCAAGACCCATATATGTGTTCCCAGATCAAACCCATGCCCACTTGGCCCATAAATATGTCATGCAAGACCCATATGATTCCCATTCAAACCATGTTGGCAGGACCCATATGTGTTCCCAACCCATGCCACTTGGCCCATAAATATGTCATGCAAGACCCATATATGTGTTCCCAGTTCAAACCCATGTTGGCCCATAAAAATTCTATGCAGGACCCATATGTGCATTCCCAGTTCAAACCCATGCCCACTTGGCCCATAAATATGCCATTCAAGACCCATATATGTGTTCCCAGATCAAACCCATGCCCACTTGGCCCATAAAAATATGCAGGACCCATATGTGTTCCCAGTTCAAACCCATGCCCACTTGGCCCATAAAAATTCTATGCAGGACCCATATGTGCATTCCCAGTTCAAACCCATGCCCACTTGGCCCATAAAAATTCTATGCAGGACCCATATGTGCATTCCCAGTTCAAACCCATGCCCACTTGGCCCATAAATATGCCATTCAAGACCCATATATGTGTTCCCAGATCAAACCCATGCCCACTTGGCCCATAAATATGTCATGCAAGACCCATATATGTGTTCCCAGTTCAAACCCATGCCCACTTGGCCCATAAAAATTCTATGCAGGACCCATATGTGCATTCCCAGTTCAAACCCATGCCCACTTGGCCCATAAAAATTCTATGCAGGACCCATATGTGCATTCCCAGTTCAAACCCATGCCCACTTGGCCCATAAATATGCCATTCAATACCCATATATGTGTTTCCCAGATCAAACCCATGCCCACTTGGCCCATAAATATGTCATGCAAGACCCATATATGTGTTCCCAGTTCAAACCCATGCCCACTTGGCCCATAAAAATTATATGCAGGACCCATATGTGCATTCCCAGTTCAAACCCATGCCCACTTGGCCCATAAATATGCCATTCAATACCCATATATGTGTTCCCAGATCAAACCCATGCCCACTTGGCCCATAAATATGTCATGCAAGACCCATATATGTGTTCCCAGTTCAAACCCATGCCCACTTGGCCCATAAAAATTCTATGCAGGACCCATATGTGCATTCCCAGTTCAAACCCATGCCCACTTGCCCATAAAAATTCCCAATATGTGCATTCCCAGTTCAAACCCATGCCCACTTGGCCCATAAATATGCCATTCAAGACCCATATATGTGTTCCCAGATCAAACCCATGCCCACTTGGCCCATAAATATGTCATGCAAGACCCATATATGTGTTCCCAGTTCAAACCCATGCCCACTTGGCCCATAAAAAATTATGCAGGACCCATATGTGCTTCCCAGTTCAAACCCATGCCCCCCATATGCCCATTATATATGCAACCCATGCCCACTTGGCCCATAAATATGTCATGCAAGACCCATATATGTGTTCCCAGTTCAAACCCATGCCCACTTGGCCCATAAAAATTCTATGCAGGACCCATATGTGCATTCCCAGTTCAAACCCATGCCCACTTGGCCCATAAATATGCCATTCAGACCCATATATGTGTTCCCAGAGTCAAACCCATGCCCATTGGCCCATAAATGATCGGCAGCTGAAGACACCATAATCTTGGAGTATTTTTTACTTGGATTTAGTTTTTATTTTTATTTTTATATTATCTGTTTTTATACTGCATATTTAGGTATATCAAAACTACTGTAAGCTTACGTATGTTCCCAACAACCGTAAATCTGATTTTTTCTTAAAAGTTTCATGATTGTGTTTAGATATACATAAAGTTACCAGGATTTTACCAATTTAAACAAAAACATTTAAGTAAAAACAATTGTTGACCAAAATAACCACGGGTTTTGATACAAACACAACCCATTAAAAAACGTACCTCTTACCGAAGTAAAACCAATGCTAATCAATAAAACCAAAAAACAAGCTTAATTTAAATAAAAAGGGCTTTATGGTGTATGTAACTGTATGTGTAAACAGAAATGAGGCATCTTTTTTTTTATTTTTATGCTTTCAAAGTTGTATTGCTAGACTGCCTACAAAAGTATGCCTACCCTAGCTTTAAAAAAAAATGTTCCCTCAAAAATACAAAATAAATGTATCACCTCATGCCTTCCAAAACCACATTACCGTCTTAAACGCTTTTTCGATCGGTTTTTCACACAAAAGCACACATGACTTCAAACGAATTGGAATAAACTGTAAGCGTCATTTAAACCACTTTCAGCCGAGTCCTAATTCCATTATTTCCATTGCTACGAGAGGCCAAATATTCTTCGGAAAAACATTTCTGCTGAAGAAAGTCATTTGGGTTTTTTGAAAACAGCTACGGGGCTAGGGCCTATATAAATAATGACGCCATTTTAATTTTTGGTGGTGAACTATTCCTTTAATAACCTGTGTTATTTAACGCACACCATCTGCAGAAGGAGGAATTCATTAGCGTACGCACACATACAGAACACAAATCCATATTAACCTGATGATGCTATGCCACGCTGGCCACTCTACTCCTGCGCCGCGTGAGTGGGGTGGCACGGCAGCAGCGCTAAATCAACTCCGCTCATTGCGAGCCCTTGCATTCTGCAACGGTCCCAACCACCAGAACTTACGTGGCATTCACGGTCAGATGCCTATTTCCCTCCTCACATCTTTTAATTACAAGTGAGGACCACCGAACACATGCGCGCCAAGATGATTACACGTTACACTTGAAAATCTGACCTCCATATCGGTTTCCTTGAATGACGAGAGACGTCACTTAGGTCTAATGATCAACTGTGTTCATTCAAATCTGAAGCACACCCAGCGCCAGGAATGGTGTTGTCACAATAACAACGAGCCAGAATACTGAGGCGGGCTCCGTATGATGTTTGACTGTGTAAGTTTCAATAAGAATGTAATTCTGCCAAGCACGTCTGAAAGTTGCATGATGCTGACCAGGCTAATGCTTTAAATTTCACAGCCGCACTACTGACGATTCTCGGCCGGCGAATTTACGCATTCTAAGTCGTGAAATGAAAACACACAGGAAGCGTGAGAAACAGCTTGCGCAGACCTTGCCTGCGTGATATCATCGCGAACGTTGATGGAATATATCCACTGACCTGTAGAATGTGTTTTTGTGCCAACAGCGCAGTTCGAGAAGGCATCACATGATTCATTCGTACGGGCACATATCTAACGTCAGCGCGCAATCAAAGGGCAATGCTCCGTGAGACATCTAGAGCCTCATAAAAACCTCTCATCTAAATGCCGTGCCGCTAACGACAGAATAGTCATTACGTGATTTTATGGAGCGCGGGTCGAAAGCGAACACGTGACTATTCCTTTTGCCATCAATCCCCTCATCCCCCTACATGTAACATGGACCTGACCTTCCTGTGAAAGATTCTGCATTGATGAGCTTTCAAGTTATTTACCCAAAAGGCCCTCCATTAGCCATTATCCAAGGGGGGCCGGGGGGGTGCGGGGTGGATACGGGGTTGGTAGGGGAGAAAGAAATGAAGAATTTGGTGGATTTAGGGTCGACCCATCCTTGCACGCTGTGATGGAGCTATGGATTAAACAGCTGGAGGGGGTTCTTGGAGACATTGAGCAAGTACACTCTGCACAATAAGGCAAGTAAAAATCCTCCACATATTTAAATGCCCCGCAGCAAAAATAATAGACACTATGTTCTTTAATATTTTGATGAACTGACTGGTTGGCAATCTACGCGGGAGTAAATCAAGGCAAGGGAATAGAGGAGAGAAAGAGTGAGAGAGTGTGACCTGCCATCCATTTTTAAACCGAGAGGAGGGTAAAGCGTAAATATAAATGGAAAAACACAGCGACACATACAAAATTAACAGACATAATGGCACAGATGCTTGTATTGTGACATTCATAGTAGTAACCCAAAAATCAGGAAGCCTCTCATGATTTTGAAACGGAATCATATATTTATTTTAAAACTGTGCATGGTTAATAAATACTAGGTATTCAGGATGACAGATGAGTGCACAGTATGACAGCGAACAAAAATAGGACTCATAAGGTGAATTAACTCAAAAAATGAGTTCATTTCTATGTTTCCAAAATTCTAATAATTTCAATGTTCGGTCGCCGGAGCCCGAAAGCGGCATTTCATTCTAATGCTATTATTATTTTATTCTGGGGAAGAGCACAAGTATGCCAAGGACCCGTGTCTCCATGTGGGAACCAATTCCAGCCGTACCCCGTGCCGGTATATGTTTCACAAGCGCGTTAACCCCATTGGAGAAATTGTTCAAAACTAATAAAAAATCAAATTGCTTAAAATGCTAACACATGTTCAGGAGACCCAAACAGCTATAGCGCACGGCCAAACGGTGGCTGAAACAGTGCGGTGTGATAGTAAA
>VCII01000672.1:0-31325 GCA_006030095.1 Triplophysa siluroides
ATGAGTATCAGGGGTTTTGGTGCGTCGGCCGCAGGGCGTCATCACCATGCGCCCTGCTGCCGGTGTGCCACGCTCTCCTCGAACTCGACTCTGAAGCCAGTGTTGGAGCGGTCTCATGTGCATCAACCCGAGGGGTCTCACCCGACGAGGACGCCATGCCCAGGAGCCTCTGAATCGTTTCAGGGGGACCGCTGTCTGCCTGAAATGTTCCAGGCAGTTCAACACCGGCTGGCGCGTACTGCGGACAGTTGCGCCGACATGGTGACAGAGTAGAGTTCCCTACCGAGAAAGAGGATGCTCTGCCCTGGGGAGAGCTTGTCCTTTCCTCGGTTGACCTGAATTCCCAATCGATCTGGGTGCCGGAGCACCAGGCCCCTTGTATACATAACAGATCTCACGAGTGTGTCAGGCCAGTCGTTGAGATAGTTAAGTACCCGCACACCTTCCTCCCCTCAGGGAGAAAGGGCGGCTTCCACGATCTTCGTGAAGACCGTGGAGACAGGGACAGACCGAAAGGGATTTCAGGTCGATTGCCACGAACCAATCCTGACACCTGACACCTCGCCAGGGCGTGGGGTCGGGTTTGCCGGGCACAGTCCAGTGGAGTGTGCGATCGGCAGGAATGAACTCCCAGGGGAAACAGAAAACTCTCTGTGAGTAAGTGGGCGCCAGGCCCTGAGAAGGGCCCGGCTTTGGTGACGAGGCAGGAGCCGTCCCGTACCGACTGATCAGAGCCGTAGCTGTGAAGGTCGGGCCCGATGTTGCTCCCCCTGGGGTCTTCCCGTCAGTGTCACTTCTCGTGAGAAGTTAGCTGACGGGGTGAGGTTTCCCCCTCGACCTCGACTTCCGGGGTGCCACCTGCGGGGGCACAGTAACCGGAGCCGATGTGGAAGGGGTCCTGGGCTGTCGGGAAACAGACATGACGTGAGATCTCGGAGGCTTGAGGGCGGCCGAGTCGCAGCGTGGTAAAATGTGGCTAATCGCCACTGTGCTTCTGCTTCTTCACCGTCAAAACTGCTGAGCGCAGTCCTCGACGGTGTACCAACCCCAACCTGCGAGACGGGTGTAACAAGAAAGCGGACTTCCTCTGTGTCATCTGCGCAAGGTTCAGCCGGGGGGTGACTCTCCTGGACCACTTCCGTGGACATCGTCCGACCTAGGTCCCGTGCCGTCACCTTGGTCGCTCCGTAGAGCGCTGTCAGTGGCGGCACAGAAAACCTGCATTATACCTGGGTCGGCCTTACCCTCGTGGAGCTCTCTCAACGCCCTGGCCTGGCGGACCTGCAGGATGGCCATGGCGTAGAGAGAGGAGGCAGCCCGGTCCGCGGCAGCGCAAGGCTTCGGCACCATAGATGTCGAAGTCCTACACGCGTTGGACGGTAGGCGTGGCCGATTCTCCCCAGGCGGCAGCCGTCTGCGGCACAGATGCACCGCAGCCGCACGTTCCACCCGGGGGATCTCGACGTAGCCTTTGGCTGCCCCACCCTCGAGGGAAGTGAGGGAGCCGGAGCTGTTTCGGAGCGGGTCCGTGGAGCGCTCCTAGTTTTACACAGCTCCTCATGCACCTCCGGAAACAAATGGCACCGGGGTGGGCGTGGTTTGCACCGCGCTCCGCCCCCAGGAACCACGTATCCCCGGATTAGCATGGCTGACATCACTTCTTCTTCTTCCTCCTGAGCTCGACCCCCCTGGGGGGGGGGCTCGGATTCGTCAGTTCGGATCCAGTCTCCCTCCGATGCTGCGAACGACATCTCATCTACGTCACACATCTCGTTTCCGAGTGCGTGCCTTGAGGATCCGAACGGTATGCCACCGCCGGTTGGGGAACGTTCAGAAGAGCGAATCGGGGTGCGATCGGCCCGTGAGCACTTGGCTGGCGGGTTTACGTTCGCAGAGTTCCCCATATCACTAACGCTGCTACGTGGTGGTCATCGGGGGCCGTAGCCACAGATGTCACAGCCCGGTAGCAGACGAAATGGTGGCTGGTTCCCGTAGGAAGACAGCCCCCCGTGACCGCAACTTCTGAGTGACAATCCGCCCGCAGTGCGGGAAGATGTGTCAACGAACGCTGCTTCAGTGTGCTGGACGCCCAGACACCTAATGCAGCGATCGTGTCCATCCCCCTCCTCGATGAGGGTGCCGCACCCAAGAGAACAGCAGGACATGCCGCGCTGGAAATTGCTCAGTCCTGAAAAGGACCTTTTAGAAATAATCTCTATCACCTCCGGAACCGCCGATACGCCCAGGAGAAGGTCGCTGCAGGAAGGGACGATCCGCTGCTCTGCGTCGTAGATCCGGCGAAGTAGAAGAAGAATTCGTTGAATTATTTTTGTTCGTAGTCATGAGCGAGGGCTCTGAAGAACAAAAGATGAGTGAATGCTGCACGCCGGCTTCCTTTTATACCGGACATCCGGGGGCGGAGCCCGGCATGCAAATTTCATTCGCCAAATTTCATTGGCCTTTTCTATAGAAGTCAGAGTTGATTGGTTCTCAAGGGCGAACCCCATCTGTCGTCTTCGACACAACGTCGAGAGACCGACAGAAAGGGAACTGTATTCACATAAAAACATGATATTTCTAACTTTTCCTAAATATGTACAGTACATGTACAAAAATGTGTAAAGCAATGATATGAAAATTACTATACAAAGTTACAACATATCAGCAGTTCTTAGAGACAATACCAAGTTATGGGAAAGTGAGGATTTAATAGCACTCAACATCTGTGTAATGCCTTCTTCTGTGTCCCCATTCTGGTGATGATGGTGTATTTAAATAAACATTTTTCTTTTAACGGACCATCATACAGACTCTGGCTGTGCTGCAGAATTTGTCCTTGTAGGAGCTTGAACAGGTATTCCTCTCAGGTCTGGATTACCATCTCAGGGACGACTAGAAAAGGAAAGCTACGATTACACAATGCCCAATTTACTCAAGTGTTTCCAGTATTTGGGTTACTCCACATGTTCTGACCAAGTCACATGTTAAAACCAATTACAGGCATTTATTATGGGACCAATCAGTATTTGCCTGGCCAATGTTTTATGTCATGGTCAAAAACTCGCCCTTCCAGATGTCGCCATGAGTAACGGAGTGTGATGATGTGCCAGATTGATGCTGCACGAAATGTGCCGACGGTCCTCACAGCTCTGTGCCCTTAAGGCTCTTGTTTAATTCAGTTTGATATGGCGGTGGGTTGAGATACTGTGTGTAAAGTGCTGCTGTTTCTCAGTGCAGTGTGCCGTCAAGGCTCGCACCCGGTCAACTTTGATGGTTATATGGTCGCATTGGTAGCTGTGGCTGTTGTAAACGTTTATGAAGTTACTGTATGAGCATAGTGGAATTGCTGTGAGCGTCACATCATCTGAACAGGCTGAGATGGAAACATCTACACTGGTTATGAGCCACGCTGCTGCTTTTGGGGAGTCAAATCATTTCCTAGTTTAATGTTTGAGTTTCTTCTGTGTTAGTACTTATTTAGCTGATATTTCCCCCCCCAATGTGTTTTGTTTTGTGTAGGAGCTGAGTGCTTCCTGAGGCGGGCTGGCTCTTTGCACCACATGGTGTTTTGTCAAGGTTATCATATGTACTTTGTGTAATTTCGATCGGTGTGTTATTTTCTCTTTGCGTGACTGGTGCTATTGTATGAGACCGCTCATGTAGGAAGCTCAGTCTCTTGGTTTGTTTTATTATATTTTTTTCGATGTATGTTTGTTTCCTGGTTTATATACATACAGCATTTTCATTTTGAAGGTAAACTATTACTTTGAGAATTATGTTAGTCCTTTATTTTTTTTTATTCAACATATGCCTTTTCAAGATAAACCCGGAGAAGGGATCCAAATTTAAAAAAGAGATCATCAAGAAACCAAAGGTGGTCAGTCCAAAGGTTATTTCTCTGTTTTCAAAAATTGCAGACTATGAATGGATGGAGTAAAATACTCCCACATTATACTCCCCCTTTTCTATTCTCCTAAAATGTTTGCCTGTGATACTGACTGGAAGTACATTTGGTTCTGATGTTTTAAATTTCACTTTTTCATTCGTGTAGTTGTATGCAAGTATTTTAATAGTTGATCATCAGTTTTATCGCATGAATTGTATAAACCTGTCCATGATTTTGTTCTCTTGTGCTGCTTCGTTGTTTTACTTATGTTATCAGTGAGATTTTGGTGAGTTGTAGCTTTTACAGACAAGTTTGAGATTATTTTTATTATTCTCCTGCAAGAAATAAAAGCGAGTCTGTTTAACAAGATTCATCTGTTTTTTCATGAAATATTCCACACATCTCAGGCAAAATTGTATTGCGGGTAAAACAGTAACAGGTAATGATTACAGCTCACAGAAGGTCTGTACACACATCATGTGTATTCATAATAATATGTGTATTTATAATTCAAACAAAAGTAATTTTTCACTACTGAACACGTCTTTGTGTTCATGTCTTTGTGGTTATGTGCGCATCCAGGCCGCAGCCTGCTTTTATATATTGGTATACTCATGCATTTGATAAAAATTTGTATGGGTCCATTATTGTTTAAAAACAAGTAGTCTTTTTATGAAGACCTGAAAAACACTCCACTTGAGGCTTATTATTTGAATCTGTGATTTTATTTGTACTTTGATGGTTTCTACATCTTTAATCTTTAGATTTTAAATTGAACATTTAGAAGCTCAAGAAGTATAAAACATATTTTGTAAAAATTAGTTTAAAACTGTAAAATTACAGATAAAAACTGTATTTATAACTACAGAAAATAACTGTAATTTTATGTAACGGATATTTTCTGTAACTTTTACAGATTTTTTCCGGCGCCCCAGCTGCCGGAAAAAAATCCGTTTTTTTTACGTTTTTTTTTTTTACAGTGTGCATATTGGAGGTAGTTCCCCCCTTTGCCGAAATTAAACTTTTACATGGAATTTTACATGGCTACACTTTATTTTTGCACATTCAGTAGCCTGATTTTCACAAGCAGGGTCACCTCATTCTGTATAGTGCCCATGTGTTTTTTACTTGTTCCTTTTAACCTTGTTTTGAATTCATAGACATTTGCATTGAGCCTGTCTCTACTTTCTACCTTATAATGAATGTGTGACCTGTCTTAACTCAATATAACTTGCACAGAGATATCTTAAAATATGTCAATGCCATTTTTGTCTCAAGATGCACACCAGTAATGTATTCCTATAAGGCACTTTTATAAAAGCCACATAAATATCTTAATTCAACTAAGGCATAGTCCTGTCAAAAACCAAGGTGTCATGATTGACACCTCTGTAAGCCGGTAAGGAACTCTCTGGCTATTTTGAATGATCACAAAGTGTGTGATTGAAGGAAAGAGACGTGAGAGGGTTTATTTTGTTCAGAATATATTAGACTACAAGAAAACATTTAGAATCAATATTTCAACGAAACTTGACGGGATCGGTTATGTTGACTCGAAACGCGCATGCAAAGAAAGTGAAATATTTGATTTTCTTTCAGTTTGTTCATTGTTTTGGATTAAACAGTGGTATGCACATTCATAGAGGACCCTTACAATGAAATGTATGCTGGTTTCTTTGGATTCGTCTGAACTGATCCGAACCATAGGAGTTGAAAGGTAAGAACACTCAAAAAAACGATTCAAGCACGTCTTTCATAAGAAACATTCAAATTTTTCACTTTATTTAAAAAAAATCAATTAATAGCAATACATGTTAATATTGATTTATTCTGACATAAAATGAATAAATAGTGTCATCTATGAGATTTATTGTAGTTTGACCAACTCAAATTTATTTGGATTTGGAGGCTCTGTTTGCGCGAAATAACTCAAAGAACTTGAAGTGTGCGGCCGCCATTTTGTACTGTGGGCTCTGCAAAGAGTAGTTACAACGGATTTTCTTGCTGTTAAATTCGTTATTAGTAAGTATTCAATTTTTTTAATATGAAATACTGTCTATGTTGTAATTTTGAGTTAAATATGCAACAGCCTTGAAAGATTAAGTTAGATGAATTATTCTCCTCAGTTTCGCTGTGGCATTCCCTCCCCTTTATAACCTCCTAAATTTAAAACATCTTTATTCACAAACTGACTTTACCTACGGCTCAGGCTGCAACATACTTCTCTGTTTGGGAAAAAATGAGTTAATGGGCCTGTTCGTCCAAAGACATGACCAACTATATTATAAAATTAGATGTTAAAAAATAGACCGTTTCCGCTGAAATCCCCCTGCAGCTTTTCGGTGACACCGTGAAAACATTTTGTCCCACCAGTGTAAGCAAGTTATTAACTCTTTTAAAAGATTTAGCTAACAGTTACTTTGTCGACCATACGGCAAAAAAAATTATTTTTTCTGACCAAAAAAATATTTAAAATAAATGCTAAATATATGTTACAGTGAAGCTCAATGAAATATATTTTTAAATGTGAAAATGTATTTTGATTTAACAATCACATACAAGAATATATTTCAAAATGTATTTCAGGGCAAAAAAATATTACTGTAGATTTAGGGTAAATGCAAACGTGGATGGAATAGCTTACTACAGTTCAAAAGATTAGATTCAAGAGATTTTTTACTTCCTTATAGATGTTGTATATACCTTGTTTATTATTGTCTATTCTTGTGTTTAGAGTAACAGTTGCAACAACAAAAAAATTGGTTATAAAGAAGACAGAGGCAAGGGTTTAGTAAGAATTATATAACTGCTCATTTATATAATCGTTTGTGATGCACATTGAACATTGAAAATGATACAATGACACTTACATCATACAATGTATTAAAATCATGCACATATAACAATGTTTTAAAACACAATGTATTAAAATTGGAATTTTGTTAAAATAAACAGAACAAAATGTATAAAACTGCTAATATAATGCACATGTAATGTATTGACATTCTGTCAATAAATATTCAATAAATTCATCATCAAAGTTTACATAAACTAATTACAGACAACAGTATGTTTGCTTTATACGCTGACACAAAATGTCAATTGTATTAAACAAATGTCAGTTTAATGTACATGAATAACAATTTAAGCAACTCTTGGCTTCATTTAGGATCTCATTTAAGGAACACATCTTATCTTCATTTTGGCAAATCAAGAATCTTTTAATACTAAAAAAGCTTTGATCTGCATCTTTCAACATAACAGTGAAGGAATTGCGATTAAACACAACTGTGATCTTCTGAGTGAATTACCTCGCCATTTGCAATGATCCGTTTAAAGTACTTTACCCTGCCTCTTTGCACCCCATATCGATTCAAAGCCATATAGTCATCTTTATCAAGTAATCGCACTTTAGGGCGATCCAGCGCAGTGATACCACATGTGCGAGTCACATGTTTCAGCTGTTTTGGTCCTGTCAGAATTTCGAAGATCTCCTTACATTCATTAGAAGCATCTTTCATGATACTTTGACCATAAAAAGGTAAAGCTTTTTGTAACCAAAAGGTTTTGACAATCTGTAGTGCAACCCCTTGAGTACTTTTGATCATGTCTAGAAGTTTAGCATCATATGACTCAAATACAAAGGCAGAATGAGCCCACAAAGGCCCCCAATTAACTACACTTCTTGGTAAATGGAGGGAAAGATGGACATTATAAGACATATTGGCTTCTCCATAGTATACTTCCATGTCTTTCACAAAATCTGTCAGACATGCCTCAGACTCCGTAATGTGCTCTTCGGTTATGTTTTCACCCAACAAAAGTGATACACCCTTAACTAGTTTGGACCTGATTGCAATGGTTTGGCAAGATACCTTTTAGGACAGGTAAGCTATAATAAAAGAGCCACATGTACCACTCATGGGCCTTCCAAAATTTCCTCAATGTGACTGACCTTGGCACACGCGGTACATTACATGGCGGTTTGACCTTCAAAAGCAACTCATCATCAGGTTTGTAGATCTACCAATATACCAATGCCTTTCATGGTTTTCACTGTTTAACCACAGCCCTGTCACAGTTCTTGCAACACCCAAAAGTGAATGCATATAGTCTGGGACTAACCCTTCAATAACATCAAAATTGGGAAGTCGACACAATATACTTGGTCCTTTGACACCCAAAACAGCCTGATCTGTTTCTAGTGCACTTTCTACTAATTCATCGGTTTGCTCCTGGTGAAGAGGAGAAAAATGCCGATCTTGTAGTTCAAAAAATTGCTCAGACAAAGAAGGTCCAGGTGTCAAAGATTTAACTTTATTTGCTCAAATCAAACAAAGTGAGATGTTCCCAAAAAGCATCTGAAAATCGGGTGTTTTCCAACCTCTAGTTATACTGAAACTACTCGGAGGTGTTTCCTTTCGAAACCAATCAGGTAAATTCCCGCTATCTCTTATTTTTATTATCCAATTGTCTTCGTCTGCCACCATTATTTCTAGGTAACAAGGTTTGTATCTAATGGTGGAATTTCAACCTTTACTCAGTTTTTAAAAATAAGTTTTGACATATGACATCATCAAATTCATGTATCTGGGTCAGGCCTTTGAACCATCAGGCCTTTAAAACATCACTGGATTTTGTATTGCTGAAATTAAAACATTACTATGAAAACATTACTGCATAATCATAAGTGTTGATTCTATCATTCAAACAATCTTTGGTTGGTATACTCATCCTGTGATTTCTGATTAATGTGAATAATGTGATTTCCAATGATCTATTTAACACAACTATGTTACAAACATTCCTATGAATACTTCTTCATAACTGGGGTGTACAACAGCCCCATAGTATATAGCATATGATCAAAGTTTATACACAATACTGGTTGCGAAGCTGGAGGTTTTCCTGAAAGGGATACACGCGAGTAGTTCCTCTGCCCTTTTCAACCATTTTTCCTTTGTGAAGGCAATAAGAGCAACCATTCACCATTAAACTGTTTAAAATTCTGTATTAAAGGTCTTGCAACTGAGTCACTCACCAGAACTAGAGGGATCACTTTTGTATTGATAGAAACACCCTTGTCCATTTCCCAGGTGAATCCACTGTCTTCTAGCTTTACACATTCGTCTACAAAAGGCTTTAAGAATGTTTTCATTTGAGGCTTCTCATCTCCAAACCACAGTCCACAAAGGAGTACATTATCCTGTCTCATTTTCACAGGCAACTCATTAATGGTGCATAAAAGGGGCCAAATACTACAAAGGGACTTTTTAAAAACTGGCACACCATCACAGCTAAATGTTAGAGTAAGAGTTTGAAGGGGTGTATCTGAACCACTTAAAGCTTTCTGATACAGAAATCCATCAGTTATATCGCTGACAGACGTTGATGTGTTTGCCTTTGTACCAGTTTGTCTGTAATTCCTGCCATTTTCAAAAGATTTCGGATTTGATCTTCCAAAGAGAGGTATATAAAACATTTTTTGGTGGACCTGTTGGTGTCTTCATGGGTAATGTTGCATTGAACACAATGCACATTTTCCAGTTCAGATGACATTACATTATTGCATTGTTCACACACATAACAGATTCTCATATTGTCTTTGGTATAATCAAAAGCTTTATAAAATGAGTATTTTGTGTGACATACTGAATCAATACCACCAACAACATTAAGGATTCTCATAACATCTTCAAGACAGTCATTGGTCAAACTGTGTTTAAGCTTTAGTGCCAGAAGTAGTAGTTGGGTTTGCTCTTTAGTTTGAGCTGAATCCACTGGTACCTCTATTTGAACAGAATTAGATGTGCACTCTTCATCAGGAGTAGACCGCTGTGTATCTTCTTCTTGGGGAGTGTGTGGGATCTGCTAAAAAGAGAGAATTATAGTTCCTGTTAACACCACATTAAAACTTTACAATAGCAGAGCTATACCCATGGCATGTGGTGAAAATGCAAGTTATAAGTGAACTATTAATCTTAAAACATACCTCATGACATTCCTTGAGAACATTATCAAATTATTCTGTGCCTTAATTCTAAAAAAAAAAGCACAATAAAGAAAATGTATATATCTATCTATATTTATCGTATTGTATAAAATTCCTGCCCCTTCCAAAAACTGTCAATACCTAGTACTATTTCTTCACTGATTTTTTTTATTGTCAGTCAAGTAAAAAAGTAAACTTTTACAGCCGTATTCCTCACTATAGACTAAACCTTTATATTAGACACTTTGCTTATTTGTACAATCTTAAACTGCTTTTAGAGGCATAGTTCACACAAAAACTCCAATTTGCTGTTTATTTACTACCCCCCAGGCCTTCCGTGATGTAGGTGACATTTTATCTTGAGTAGAACCATAAAGAAGATTGTTTGGTAAATCCGCAGCCCTCTTTGCTTCATATAATGGGAGTCTTTGGCGCTAAACGCACCAGAAGCTGATATGCCATACACCACCAAATACTACAAGAAGATCGTGATCGTGTGCAGAGGCTGTACAGTATGGCTAATATGATTAAAAATCACGTTCAATTTTATGAAAAAATTCAATGATTCTCTTCAACTCAACATGTCGCCAGGAGCCGCTTTTTGGATCTATGTGCATAAGGAACACTTAAAACAGGTGGACCCAATATACTCCCATAATATAAAGCACAGAGGGGAAACAATCTTCTTAATGGTTCTTCTCATGGGCGTAGGTTTGGGGGGGACGCTAGGTACTAGTCCCAATCAATATTTTGAGATGACAAATTTGTCCCCACCAATATTTAGCAAGCTCCTTTGAACTGCTATTTGGATCTTTGCGCTGCTATTTGGATCGATTCCAACGGCCAGGACGACGACAGTACAAGAAACGCCGTAATTTGATTGGCAGCGGGGTATCTGACAGGCTATACGCGCAGGCCGGGACTACTTTTGTGCTTGCACTGGCAGCGAGCGAGCGGTTGGTGTGTGTGTGTGTGCGCGTGTTGACGACGCCGACGGAGTAATAATACATTTTATATTCCGTTTTTTTGCCCCATTTTTGTACTTTGTAGATCAGCTATGCCACCCAAGAAGAAGAAAGGGGACATACGAAGCTTTTTCATAAAGCAGAGTGTAAGTAGGCAAAATAACTAGCAACACAAATAAACTAGCAGTAGTAGTGACTGACCAGGCTTTCAAATGCAGATTCAACTGTGGAAAATAGTATTAACTGGTGATAGTATGTGTTACCCAGGATGATAGAAGGCTACGTTAGCAAGTCACTGAATGTTAATTAGCCTCCCTTAACTTAGAATCTTGCAGTCAACATAAACATTTCTACATTCTGTTTATGTATTTGTGAGTGTAGCCTACCCTACATGCAGAGAAATAAAGGGAAATCAACCACAGTTTAATGAAGGTCTGTCATTGCTAGACACATGTGCTGGAAAAACGTGTTGGCAATGTTAAAAAGGCAAAAGTTAACACTGTTGGTTATTCAAATATAATGAATCATTATTTGATTGATAATCCAAATAACACTATCTGGTATAAACATGATGTGTTAAATGCATACTATGATACGTGTGTATTTTATTCATTAGTTCATTTAATTACATATAGGAAACTTGAGGAAGAAGTTGCTGGACCTTCAGGGCTTCAGGTAAAGTCTTTATGAACTATGAATTATTAAAGCGTGATTAAAGGAAATCATGCATGTTAAAAGTTTTAAAATCCATGTCCCCTTCATATTTAAATTGCTCTGAAATATAAACATGATGCGTTGAATGCATACTGATATGTGTGTATTTGATTCATTAGTTCATTATTTAATTACATATAGGAAACTCAGACATCTTGTGAATATGTCATAGAGAATGTTGGGGAAGAAGTAGCTGAACCTTCAGGGCTTCAGGTGAGGTCTTAAAGTGATAGATCGTCTTAAAGAGAAGGTCTTAAGGTGATTCTGTGATGAGATATATACTACTATGATTAATAGCAAATTATTAAATATAAATATAGTCTACCTGTTTTATTATGTGAAAGTGAAGTGAATTGGTACTAGTATAAAAGAATATCAGTGTGGATAAAAACCAGGGTATGTTTTGTTTGCTCTTCAGGAGACAGTCAGTGAGAGCAACAGCGATCCTCAAGCAAGTCAGTGTAGCAGTGACCTGGACCTGGGAAGTAAGCCATACCAGCCTGATCCAAAATTCATGAAAGTACAGCAACTTCGAAACAAGAAGTTAAGGTTTCTGGCAAAGTGGTTTAGTCAATATCCATGGCTGCATTATAGTCCTACATTACAGAAAGTTCTTTGTTTTGAGTGTGTCAAAGCATACACCATCAAAAAGACCACTCTAGAGAAAAGAAATGACCCTGCTTTTTGCTCTAATGGGCTTAACAATTGGAAACATGTCGTAGAATGCTTTAATCGCCACAAGGGAAGCCACAAGAGAAGCAAAGCCCACCATCATGCCTTTACTGTCAATGCTCAAAAACACAAAAACATCCAGTTCAATGGCTAGATTACAGGAGGAGGCGAGGTACTGTCTCGAGCAAATCATGGGCTCTTTGAGATATCTAGCAAGGCAGGAAGTTGCCTTTCGAGGACATGAGGTTAATGAGGGTAATTTTTACCATCTTGTGAAATTCCTTGCAACCAAGGACCCTATTTTATCCTCTTGGCTCAAACGTTACCATGATTATATCAGTCCACAGTGCAAAAATGAGTACTTAGCTTTATTTGCCAACACAATTGTGAGGGAAATTGCCTGTGCTACAGTTTTCAATCATAATGGATGGTACACAGGATATACAGGGGAAAGAGCAGGTTTCCATATGTCTCAGATATGTGGATCAAGACCTTGTGCCGCAGGAAGTCTTTGTGGGATTGTATGAGGTGCTAGGGACAACTGGTGAGCAGATGGCTAAGCTAGCTATTGATGTGCTCCTGAGCTTGAATATTCCAATCTCTGGCTTGCGAGGTCAGACTTACGATGGAGCAGCCAATATGTCAGGGAAATTCTCAGGAGCACAGGCAGTGTTGAAGAGAGAACAGACATTGGCTTTGTATGTGCATTGTGGTGCACATTGTGTAAATCTTATAACACAAAGTGCTTGCAGTGCCTCTACCTTACTACGTGACACATTGCAGTGGGTCCATGAGCTTGGAACTCTGAGCAACAAATCAGGGAAATTCAAAGGGGTAATGGCTAGCCATCTAACATCTGAAGGGCCTACCAAAACAATTAAACATCTGTGTCCAACTAGGTGGACAGTGCGTGGTCAAGCTGTTGATACAGTTCTTAGCCAGTATGAAGCTGTGTTGTGTAGTTTGGAGGAAATGGCCTCTGTTGGTTCTCAAAATGGCACTAGAGCCAATGGTCTCCTAGATCGCTTCCAGAAGGGTAATGTTCTTGGACTGCTGGTAGCATCAGAGGTTTTGGGAGAGCTTGAGTGCTTAAACAAATCTTTGCAAAAACAGTCCCAAACAATTAAAGGCATGCAAGCTGCTGTTGACTATGTTAGTTCAACTCTTCAAGAAAAAAAGGAGTGAGGAAAAGTTTGCAAAAGTGTTTGAGAAGGCAGTGTGAATGGTAGACTCCATGGGAATTTAACCTATTCAACTCCCTCATCAAATAAATCCCCCCAAAAGATTCACTGGCGGGGCTAGTCAGCATAAGCCAAAAACACCAGAGGAATACTATAGAATATAATTTTTTAAGGTGTTGGACAGTTTGGACATTCAGTTCAAGGAACGGTTTAACCAACCAGACTTACTGAAACTGAAACAGATCGAGAATGTTCTCCTCACTGGGCAGATGGATGATGTGATTGTACAGTATCCAGAAATAAACAGGGATATTTTGAAGGTTCAGCTACCAATGTTTCTTTCAAAGCATACAATCACATCAAGTGATGAAGCTGCATGCATTCTGAAAGCAATGCCAACTTGTGAGGTGAGAGGCTTATTTGGTGAGGTTGAGAAGCTTGTTAGGTTGTTGTTGGTCGTCCCTGTGGCCTCAGCTGAAGCTGAACCAAGCTTCAGTGCACTGACGAGACTGAAAACTTGGTTACGATCTACTATGTCTCAGCAGCGCCTTAATAATGTAACTGTATGTCATGTACATCAAGAGGCCCTTGACAAAGTGGACCTTAACGATGTAGGCCAACAGTTTGTATCTGTATATGACAGACGTAGGCATCTGTTTGGAAAGTTTAGATAAAAGGAAGGAATCAAGAAAATGCAGTAAAATGTGGAAAGTAGCCATAATGGAGATGTTTTTTTGCTTTGTTTTTTGGTTTATTATTATGCTCCAAAAGTTCTCAAAGTCTACCTCTTGCAACAGTGTTTTTTGTAAGTATAAATAGGCTACTAACGTACATAGTAAATTATGTTTGTTTGTTAATAAAACGTTTGGTTGTTCAGCATTACAGTCTCAGGTTTTATTTTTTGAGAATGCATTTTTGAGATTATACAGTTATACTAGCTCTTTAGGGACACTATACAGGATGGTGTATCAGGGTCAGGATACAATACAATGAGATGAAGTAGATTCACTTCTGTATTGTGATATTCTATATTGCCAACAGTCTGAAATATAAAAGGAAATCGCCATTAAAGCACTAGTATCTTACAACAAAAGAATTCCAGGGGGAGGGGGGATGTCCCCACCAAAGCTGAGACCAAACCTATGCCCATGGTTCTACTCAAGCAAAAATGTCAGTAAATAAACAGCAAATTGGAGTTTTTGGGTGAACTATGCCTTTAACTTTTATCAAACTCTAGGTATCATGTGCAAAAAAATTTACAGGTTTATAGTAGCTCAACGTATTTCCTAAATACAGCAGCTATAATGTATGTTCTATATAGAAATATTTTGTATTTTATATTTATTTATGAGTAGTGCAAACAAATGTCTTAGATTATTTTTTTATGTTTATTAATAGGGTGGAATACGTAATAAATTAAGAGTTTTCCGTTTTAAAAACAAAACCAAATTAACGAATTATCCAAACGTACACGAACTAGGGTATTGAAATCTACAAACTAAATGTTAGGTTTGCTTTAAATGTTAAATTAAAACGTCCAGTAGGTGGCGGAAGTTTATAATTGAAATATTCAACCAATTCCTTCACAACGGCCGACTCACTGAATCATTATCTCGTTTGAGTCGTTTAAAAGACAGATTAATTTAGTAGAGAAAACCCGTTAAAAGGCAGATGTAAGTGTTTAAGTAAACAGTAATGCCCATATGGTGCCAATGCTTGCACCAGTAACGTTACCATAACCCTAAAAATTAAAATTATCCACACACCTTTTTTTCTGTGCCATCTTCGCTGGGTTCTTGAAGGAATTTTCTCTTCGGCATCAGTTAGATAGCGTTTATACGAGACTCTCGCTGTGGCTTTGGATTTTCACATGCACGTCGAAACGAATCATGTGATCTGCTGAAATGAAGATGACAAAATACAAGACAAAAATGAGGATTATTCTAAACTTTTAATTGTAAACATCTAAACTAAAAAACATAATGTTCTTCATCGATGCTTACAAGAAGTTGTCCAGGGAATTCAAATAGTGCTTCCTCTCCTTCATTTGCGTGCAGTACAGTCTGCGCGTGCGCAATGCGTTGACGTGACAGTTAAAATAATATTTAAACATTTATTTCAAAAGTAAAAAACGTCTAGATATATAAATAATCCTAAAAATATAATTTTGTTTGCTAGGTGCTAAAAATATCAAGAGTTTGGTTCATTTAAAACGTGATGACGTCATAACTTCAGAACCGTTGACGTTGTCTCAAAGCGCGAATTCTGACTGAACTAAAGACGAGTAAAGCAGACGATGTTGCGTTCATTAAATGGGTGGTGGGATGGAAAATTCTCAGTTCTGCCCACAGACCATATTCGACAGTTTGACGAAGATAAGTATGCTTTGGGAATGGAGGAAAAGGATTTGTACTTAGTGGAGTGGCGCAAAGGTGTCAAGAGCCTAAAGGCGGGGGTGGCCAGTTTATGAGGCCTCCATAATCAAAATTGCAGGTGACTATATTTCATTATACTATTTCCAATATGCTTTCAATCTTTTTTATTATATTTATTATGTAGTCTGCACCCATTTCAGCTTGCTCATATGCACTTAAATTATTGGACGAGGCAAATACAATTTTATAACCGAAATAAATGACTGTTTTTCGCTCGCTTTCTGTTTTGAAGATTCACTAATGCAAAACTGCAATATAAACAGTTTGTCCAACTAGAATATGACATGCAAAAACGATTGTATAATCATAAATACAATACCAAAAGCAACAATGTTTTTGTTCAAATCTTGCAGTGCTTGTTTTTTTATATTCATGACATGTGATCATGCTCCTCTGCCTCAAAGACGTCACCCTTAAAGGGACAGTTCACCCAAAAATGAAGTTTCTGTGAGATCTGTTTGTCTGTCAGATTAAGCAGTTGGTATAATTTGTATATATTCTGGTCAATTATAACACTAGTAAAATTCAGTTGAGATAATTGGGTGTGAGCCCTGCTAATAAATATCAAGACCTATTATCAGTGTGACCATGACAGTATAAGCCTTTAGCATTCTACTTCCTCAGAAAGGGAAAGGACTCTACAAATAAAACTTCAGGAAATTGAAGCACAAATACCCGAGCCAGACACTCTTAAGAGAAAGAGGAAGCCTTCTATGAAGCTGCTAGAGAGGGCAGAGCTGAGAGAGGAACCAGCACCTAAGAGAAAGGTAAGTGTTAGTCAGAAAGTAGTATATTTATTATCCTTGATAGTATATAATTGTTGTTGTTTTCTGTCACGTATGTTAAGGCACACATCACGCAGAAGAAAATGATCTGAAGGTGTGGAATGAACATCTACAGCGTGTGATAAAGCAACTGAGGGAAGAGAACATGACTCTAAGTAAAGAGAATGAGAGACTGAGAAGTCTGAGAAGTAAGAAGTAATATAGTATATACGATGGGTGTGTGCGTGCTTACATACACAGTTTGGTTAATCTACTGCTTATTTCAGTATCTACTCACATTTCATTTTACTACACAGAAATCCCACCTCTCATTCTGGCTACAGAGCATTTACTCAGGGAGGTCATTTTTTACATGGTATAAAGCATTGTTATGCCTTAGATGTCATGGCGGACAAAGGGAGACTCAAGTGCGGGGCAAAAACAATGGTTTATTGACAGGAAAATAACTCCACCACAGTCCGGTAAATGACACACCACAGATGACCCCCTGCGGGCCACGGGGAAGAATCTGTAGAGAACTGGGTCCGGGGAAGCAACTCGACCCGGAACTCGCTCGGCGAGAGAATCTGTAGGGAACTGGGTCCGGGGAAGAATTCCGACCCGGAGCTCGCCAGGCGAGAGAATCTGTAGTACTTGTAAACCAGGGGGAACCAGGAGCAATGGTGGAGCTTGGTGAAGCAGGAGATCGCAGTCCGGAACGCCAGCAGGATCTGTGGTAAGTGCAGCGGGAGAGGTTACAAGGCAGGGCAGCGGAAAACGGAGAAGAAGGGACGAAGCTGCTAAGCTAAAGCTAAGGCGTGACAAGGCTAGGGCTAAGACTAAATAACAAGGGCTAAAGCTAAGGCTAAGGCTAAGGCAAAAGCTAAGGCAAAGGCAAAGGCAAGAACGTCTAGAACCTAGACTGTCTAAGCTGGCAAAAACATGCAACGGTCAGACAAGGAACGAGGGAAGACAGAGGGGTTATAAGGGTAATTCTAAGGGAGGTAATAGAAGACAGGTGAGCGTGATAATTACAAATGAGTCACCGGTGAGGGAAAAGCCCTGAGGGAAAACACACGAGGGCGTGGTAAAGGACGTAGACACCGAGCGCGTGCTAGCCGCTAAACACGGATCGCACGTGCTCGACAAAACAAACATACACCTCCCAAGCCAGACAACACAAAGACGCGAACGGGATCATGATAGTACCCCCCCCCCCCACCAGCGCCCTAGGCGCTTAGGGAGGGGGCTCACCTCGTCTCCGGTGAAAGTCCACGACCAAAGATCGATCCAGCACGTCACGAGAAGGAACCCAAGACCTCTCTTCTGCACCATAGCCCTTCCAGTCCACTAGATATTGAAATCCCCTGCCGCGGCGGCGGACGTCAAGAAGCTTCCTGACCGTGTAAGCCGGAGCTCCGTCCACGAGGCGCGGTGGAGGGGGGGTGTGTCGAGAACTGGCGGGGTTGAGAGGAGATGTGACCACTGGTTTAACCCTGGATACGTGGAACACGGGATGAACTCGACCAAGAGAAGGGGAAAGCTTGAGCCGTACGGCCACCGGATTAACCACCTTGGCGATACGGAATGGACCAATGAACCTGGGAGCCAGCTTGCGAGAGGGAACCCGGAGAGAGGTAGGTCCTTGGTGGAAAGCCATACCCGTTGACCGCACACATAGGTAGGAGGAGAGGACCGGTGACGGTCGGCTGCGGCCTTGGTCCTCAGGGAGGTTCGGGCCAGAACCTCTCTGGCTCTCGTCCAGGTGCGGTGGCAACGTTGGACGAAAGCCAGAGCCGAGGGAACCGCCGCATCGAGTTCCTGGGTGGGAACAAAGGGGGTGGGTAACCAAGAGAACACTCAAATGGCGACATACCTGAGGAGGAGACGGGGAGGGAGTTGTGGGCATATTCCACCCAAGAGAGCTGTTGGCTCCAGGAGCTGGGGTTGTTGGATGTCAGACAGCGGAGTCTCCGTCCGAGATCCTGGTTGGCTCGCTCGCACTGCCCATTGGTCTGAGGGTGAAAGCCTGAAGACAAACTCGCTGAGGCCCCGATTTGTCTACAGAATTCCTTCCAAAAACGGGACGTGAACTGAGGACCCCTATCGGACACGACGTCGACCGGAAAACCATGAATGCGGAAGACGTGGTCCACCATCAGTTGAGACATCTCCCGGGAGGAAGGGAGCTTGGGAAGAGAATAAAATGGGCCGCCTTGGAGAATCGGTCCACCACCGTGAGGATCACAGTGTTTCCTCTGGAGGGGGGAAGGCCCGTAACAAAGTCCAAAGCGATGTGTGACCAGGGGCGGGAGGGAATGGGAAGGGGGCGAAGAAGACCAGCGGGTGGCCGCGGGGACGTCTTGTTCTGAGCGCACACCGGGCAAGCCAACACAAACTGTCTGACATCGGTGGTGGAAACTGACGGCCACCAAAACCGCTGGCACTGACGCCACGGTTCCCTGAACTCCTGGATGGCCGACCAACTTGGATGAATGACACCACTGGAGGACTTCAGAACGTGCTGAGGCCGGAACGAACAGTCTATCCGCTGGACACCCCTCTGGCACTTGTACCCCACGACCGGCCCTCTCCACTCGTCTCTCGATGTCCCAGGTGAGAGCCCCAATCACCATCTTTCTGGGAAGAATGGCATAGGTAGAGGGCTCCCCCCCAGGGGACTCGAAGAGACGAGAGAGAGCATCCGGTTTGACGTTCTTTGAACCAGGCCGGTACGATAGGGTAAAGTTGAATCTGCCAAAGAAGAGTGCCCAACGGGCCTGACGCGAATTCAACCTCTTGGCTGAACGGACATACTCCAAGTTCTTATGGTCCGTCCAGACCAAGAAAGGTTGTGACGACCCCTCCAACCAGTGGCGCCACTCACCCAAAGCAAGACGAACCGCAGCAGCTCTCTGTTGCCGATATCGTAGTTTCGTTCGGCAGGGCTGAGGCGGTGTGAGTAGAAATCACAAGGGTGCACCTTCTCATCATGACTGGAACGCTGAGACAAAACTGCGCCTACCCCGACGTCGGAAGCATCAACCTCGACAATAAATTGCCGTTCGGGATCTGGAAAACAGAGCACAGGTGCAGAGACAAATCTGGACTTGAGTTTATCAAAGGCTACCTGTGCATGAATATTCCAAGCGAACGGATCTTGGTGGAGGTCAATGCTGTGAGCGGAGTGGCCACCTGGCCAAATCCTCGGATGAACCGCCTGTAAAAATTGGCGAACCCCAGGAACCGCTGCAAGGCCTTACGAGAGTCAGGGGTGGGCCATTCGGCAACAGCTTTGATCTTGGAACTGTCAGGTTCAATGCCTCGGGGAGAGATTACATGGCCAAGGAACGAAACCGTATCGGAGTGGAAAGTCGCACTTCTCCGCCTTGACGAACAGTTGATTCTCAAGAAGACGCTGGAGAACCTCTCTAACGTGTCGGTTATGTTCCTGGAGAGAGGGGGAAAAGATAAGAATATCATCCAGGTAAACAAAGACAAAACGATTAATCATGTCTCCCAACACATCATTAATGAGGCTCTGGAAGACGGCAGGAGCATTGGTCAAGCCAAACGGGAGTACCAAATACTCGTAATGTCCAGAGGGTGTATTGAATGCCGTCTTCCACTCGTCCCCCTCGCGGATACGAACAAGATGATAGGCGTTGCGTAGGTCTAGTTTAGTAAAGACCCGGGCTCCCTGTAAAAGTTCGAAGGCAGACGACATAAACGGTAAGGGGTATTTATTCTTGACCGTGATCTCGTTCAAACCTCGATAATCAATACAAGGGCGCAGGGAGCCGTCCTTCTTCTGCACGAAGAAGAACCCGCACCGGCCGGCGAGGAGGAATGACGAATGAGTCCAGCATTAAGTGACTCGCGGATGTACTTGTCCATAGCCTCTCTTTCTGGACTGGAAAGGGAATAAAGGCGACCCTTAGGCGGAGAAGTACTGGAAGGAGATCTATGGCGCAGTCGTAAAGACGGTGAGGTGGAAGAGAGGTAGCTCGTGACTTGCTGAAGACGGATCCCAAGTCGTGATATTCCTCCGGGACCCCGGCCAAATCAGCAGTGTCCACCTGAAACACGGGAGACACAGAAACAGGAGAAGGAGCAGGACCAAGACAAGATACATGACAAAAAGGGCTCCACGCAAGAATAGAACTGTTTAACCCAATCAATGTGAGGATTATGCTGTGACAACCAAGGATGCCCTAATATGAGAGGGTTATTGGGGGAATCGAGGATGTACAGCTTAATTCTCTCACAATGATTCCCAGAAAGAAAAAGGCTTACGTGAGGGGTAACGTGAGTGATAGTGGTGAAAGGTCCTCCCGCTAGCGTCCAGACCGAGATGGGTCGATGGAGAGGTGAGATGGGAATGGGAATCCTCCATCTTCGAGCCGTGGAGGCATCGAGGAAATTTCCCTCAGCCCCCGAGTCGATAAGGGCAAGTCCGGAATGCGTGGCTTGTCCGAAAGAAAGGCGGAAAGACATCTGTGGGGCGGGAAGTAGGAGAGGGTCTGGAGATGGCGCCCACCCGGACTCTCCGCTCTACGGGTGGGCGTCGGCTTTTAACGGACATACCGCCACCGTGTGATCCGCTCTCCCGCAATAAACACAGGCCACGAAGAACTCGCTCTTGCTTCTGGCTCGGAGTTAGACGTGAACGTCCGAGCTGCATAGGTTCTGCTGGGGGGTTGTGGGAAGGACTGGAAGAGGAAGCGTCCCGGCTGGCATCTCGGTTGGTGTCTCTGTTGTTGTCCCGGTGCCGCCAGGAGGGAGGTGGAGAACGTCGGCGCCGGCGTGCGTTGACACGACTCTCAATGCGCAGACAGACGTTAATAAGGTCCTCCAGGTCCCGGGGGGGTTCCAACGCGGCTATCTCATCCGCGATGCTAGGACTAAGTCCATCCAGGGAAGCGAGAGCGAAGAGCCCCTGTATTCCAATTGCAGGCGGCTGCTAACGTCTTGAAGCGAATCGAGTAGTCCGTGATAGTGCCCCTGCCTTGCATGACCCGAGAGAGCTGTGCTGCGGCCTCGTCACCCTGTGCTGACCTATCGAAAAGGCTGGCCATCTCCTCCCGGAAACTACGAAAAGAACGACAACAGGGGTCCTGAGCTTCCCAGACTGCGACTCCCCACTCACGAGCTCGTCCAGTCAACAAAGTCAAGATGAACGCCACTCTAGTCTCCTCAGTAGAGTATCGGCGCGGTTGAAGGGCAAAAACTAAAGCACACTGCGAGAGGAACGCCCTACAGGCATTGGGATCCCCATCATAGAGGGGAGGGCTGTTGGCGTGAGGTTCCGGTTCGCCATGGTTCCCGCGGGAAAGAGGAGGAAGATTCCCCAGCTTGAGCTGCACCAGCGAGATGCTCGTTGACCTGGAGCCTAAATGCCTCTAGTTGACCCCGAAGACTATCTATCTCCTGGGCTCGGCGAGGCGGGCCGCCTGCTGTCCAAGCATGATGCCCTGTTGCTGGAGGGCGGTCCTGAGAGGATCCGGCCCCGCTGAGTCGTGTTGCTGGTCTGACCGTTCTGTCATGGCGGACAAAGGGAGACTCAAGTGCGGGGCAAAAACAATGGTTTATTGACAGGAAAATAACTCCACCACAGTCCGGTAAATGACACACCACAGATGACCCCCTGCGGGCCACGGGGAAGAATCTGTAGAGAACTGGGTCCGGGGAAGCAACTCGACCCGGAACTCGCTCGGCGAGAGAATCTGTAGGGAACTGGGTCCGGGGAAGAATTCCGACCCGGAGCTCGCCAGGCGAGAGAATCTGTAGTACTTGTAAACCAGGGGGAACCAGGAGCAATGGTGGAGCTTGGTGAAGCAGGAGATCGCAGTCCGGAACGCCAGCAGGATCTGTGGTAAGTGCAGCGGGAGAGGTTACAAGGCAGGGCAGCGGAAAACGGAGAAGAAGGGAAGAAGCTGCTAAGCTAAAGCTAAGGCGTGACAAGGCTAGGGCTAAGACTAAATAACAAGGGCTAAAGCTAAGGCTAAGGCAAAAGCTAAGGCAAGCAAAGGCAAAGGCAAAGGCAAAGGCAAAGGCAAAGGCTAAGGCTAAGGCTAAGGCAAAGGCAAAGGCAAAGGCAAAGGCAAAGGCAAAGGCAAAGGCAAAGGCAAAGGCAAAGGCTAAGGCTAAGGCTAAGGCTAAGGCTAAGGCTAAGGCTAAGGCTAAGGCTAAGGCTAAGGCTAAGGCTAAGGCAAAGGCAAAGGCAAAGGCAAAGGCAAAGGCAAAGGCAAAGGCAAAGGCAAAGGCAAAGGCAAAGGCTAAGGCTAAGGCTAAGGCTAAGGCTAAGGCTAAGGCTAAGGCTAAGGCTAAGGCTAAGGCTAAGGCTAAGGCAAAGGCAAAGGCAAAGGCAAAGGCAAAGGCAAAGGCAAAGGCAAAGGCAAAGGCAAGAACGTCTAGAACGTAGACTGTCTAAGCTGGCAAAAACATGCAACGGTCAGACAAGGAACGAGGGAAGACAGAGGGGTTATAAGGGTAATTCTAAGGGGAGGTAATAGAAGACAGGTGAGCGTGATAATTACAAATGAGTCACCGGTGAGGGAAAAGCCCTGACAGGGAAAACACGAGGGCGTGGTAAAGGACGTAGACACCGAGCGCGTGCTAGCCGCTAAACACGGATCGCACGTGCTCGACAAAACAAACATACACCTCCCAAGCCAGACAACACAAAGACGCGAACGGGATCATGACATTAGATTAATCAGAGGAAAACATATTTATCACAGTGCACCACTGATCTTTAGTCTCTGTTGCTTATAGTATTATCTCTCTTGCATATTCATTTTCAGCCTATCAAATCAAAGGCAGATGTCCACCATGTAAGTTTACAATTTTTACAACTTTGTTATAATAACAAACTAAGTACAAGTCCATGTTGAACATTTTAGACGTTGTTCATTTCAATTAATGCTCATATGATATAGATAAATAAAAGTAATATTTTATTTGTACATATTTTACATCTATGCATAAAGCAGTCTCCTAATTATACAATTTCTCGCCTACAGGTGTCAAAGCCTCCACCTCAAGAACCTCTCCTGTATTTTCCTAAAGTAAGTATCAGCTGCTTTTTTAGCTCACTAAGCATCCAGTAGCTGAGAGTGTAAAGAGTAAAAGAGTAATAACAACTATACCACGGCTGCATTCAGATGAGCTACATTCAGATGTATTCATTTTAAATCTCAGCATTTGGTGGTTTAGAACTACAGTTACACCTTTATGCCATGAGATAAAAAAATAACGTGTTCAATATGAATAAATGAATGAAGCATTACTAATCTATCTATGCATTATGAATGCTTATTCACTGTGATGATGTTAAAAACCTGTAGCGTATTTTAAACATTTTAATTTGTAAAAAATATATACATCCTTGATTTATCTGCAGCTTTCAAAAAAGCTGACCTTAAATAATATCATTTACTTGTTGTCCGGTTTGTACATACTTTGGACATACATAATAGGGATAGAAATAACTTATGCATATAGTGTGTCCTTATTTTGGATGCATGTATTAGCACTAGGTGAAACTAGGAGTTATTTAACTAAGCAAGATGGAAGTTAACTAAGCAAGAAATGGGGGTTTGTACCTATTCACGTGCATTGTACACAGTAAAAGATGCTAGATTCTAGATATTGTGTAACGTCTTAATCTATGAATACTCTACAGGTGCCGAAGGCTCATTCAAATTCTGCTCTGACTGGTACTTCTAAAGTAAGTATTTTATTTTCGCCTTGCAGGAATACACAGTGTAGTTGCATACGCTTAGTTGCTTTGTTAATTCTGAACGTGTATAAAAGTTTTTGATTAACCTCTGTTCTAGTCAATGTTACATTATACATTTTGTTGTCAAATCAATACAATTACAAGCAACATTTAAAGCATATATGGCTAATTGTTGTTACTAGGAGATTGTTGTTTGCTGATCACAAAGATCGGGATCGGGGAACTAGCCCTTTAAGCTGAACTGCTAAACAGTATTTTAATAACCTTAATATACCTGGAGTGTGCTAGCACTAGAAAAATACAAGTAACGTTATCGGATCGGGACTCGGATCGGCATATCCTCAAACAAAAAAAGTGTATTTTTAAGTACCACAAAAAATCATATGATATAATAGAAAACGTGAAAAAGCTTCCATATATGCTAAATTGAATGTTGAAAAGGGTATATCTTTTTTCTTAAACAATGAAAACATATCAAACAGACCTGGACACCACACAAAGGTTAAGCTCTGCTTTAATTATGGTTTACCTTCAACAAAATTCTGTAATGACTATGTTGACTTGTTTTTAGTGTTCCACTGATGCTGATTTTGTTCAAAGTACTTTAAGGAGTAGAAAAGTATAATTTTCTTATTTTTATTTAAAGTAAAAGAGTAAGAGTAAAAAGATAAATATATGTCGTGCATCTTTTCATGTGGTCACAACCACAGGTGGAGATAGCACATGGAACAGGGATAAAGATATTGAAGCATCAATGGACTTGTGCCCTACAAACACAGACGGCCACATCAATGGTTCGTGCTCTTTTAATGGCTGCCTTCCCACTAGAAGTGCTCATCCACAGCAACTTGAAAGGTAAACTGTTACAAACACCAGGACAGCTTCTTCCCACAGAACTTTCCACTGCCAATGGCACTTGTATTAGAAAGGCAGGTGATTCTGATTTGCCTTGTTTAGTAAATCCGCCTTTATTCCAGAAGAAATTGCTGCTGTTTTACTGGCAAATTACTACAAGTGGGATTTTTTCTCTGGCCATCTCCGAATGAAATGATCAAGTGCAATGCAGAAGTGTAAAAAAAGACAAAATTTCACTTCTTTAACAACAGTTTCTATACTATACATTCTTGCCAATGAACTTAATCTTTAATATTCAAAATAGCTATAATTATTGTTTTTTACTGTTTTTTTTGTAGGAGGTAAGAGTAAAACAGACAGTGTTGCAGAGAGAAGAAGTGCCCTTGACAAGGATACCATGGCAGCCATATATAGTAAGTCAAGACTTGAAGGAACTTTTACTAGAACAGTTATATTCAAAGTGATTTTTATGTCTTGCAGTCGCAGTCAAGAAGATATTTCCAAATGTATCCAAAGGAGCTTTGGGGATTGCAGTTAATTCTAAATTGGGGGAATTGAGACTGCTTGAAAAAAAGAAATATTTGTAATTTGTAAATAAATAATGTTGTAATTTTTTTAAACTTGTATGTGTTATATGGTTACAAGTGTTATACAACAAATAAAGTTTGTTCTTTAAATGTGACGTGCAAATATATTTTCTTGGGTTGAAATAATATGAAGAGCAAAGTATATTTAATAAGTGCTTTGAAAATATAAATATATTTTTTAAATATATTTCAAAATATTCAAAAATATATTGTGGGGAAATATATTTGTTTAAATATATTTTGAAATATATATTTAACAAATACATTTTTTGTATATTTTGAAATGTATTTAAAAATATATTATTTTACCGTATGGTAGCCACATTTCATCGGAAGAAGCGCATTGCAACAAAGCTAGCGTGTTTTTGGGATAAACCCCGGCCTTCATTTAGTGGGAAATTGTATACAGTACTGCCCGCGAGAGCGAGGTTTCGCTTTCCCGCCGCACGGATCTCTTTCTCTGGGTCTAACTCTGTGCCGCGAGCGGTATGAAGATGTAAATGACCAGTTTACCTAACAGTGGCGGACACGTGAAAAGAGTACAAAACATGTTGTGGGTTATATTTACGTTAAACATGAACACAGATCGTATTTTAACAAGCTGTTAAAATAACCTGACAGTGGCGGACACGTGAAAAGAGTACAAAACAGCGTTTTTAAAAAATATACAAACAGTCGACTGTTATCGACTGTTTGTATATTTAACGTTAAACATGAACACAGATCGTATTTTAACAAGCTGTTCTCCTACAGGCGTCAGCAGAACGCATAGCAAAGGCCCATGATAGAGGAGTTCAAGAATCAATGGCCTGCTCTCTTTCAGCAGAGTGAAGTAAATGTGCTATGAAATGTTTGAGCTAGTGGCTTTTTATGGCTGTAACATTAATAACCACAACACATTTCTGGGTTTGACCTTTTTACGGTGAATGCTGAGTTTATGCGGATCACTACTAAGCCACTGGACGGCTTTTCAGACCAACTGATGCAGATCTTACAGAGCAGAGGAGGAGTTAAAGGGCAGAAGATATTTTATCAATAGTTTTTTCAAACATGCATTTGGAAAGTGTACTTTCATAGCTACTTTAATACATTGTACAGTTTAACTTGTACACCTGTTTTATGAATTGTTCAACTTGACTTTAATTTACTGACATGCAATTGAAAATGGTTACAATGTGTCCTTTCAAAGCTACCTTTGTAAAATATTGTACAGTTTAAGATTTACCGATTTAAAAAATAGCCAGACGAGCATTTAAACATTTCTTAAAATATCTTCTTTTATGCTGTTACAGAAAGATAATTTTCTCTAATTTAAAGAATTGTCTCTAAAGTGGAACAGTAAAAAAATACTTTAACACAATATTTTTACATTTCTAGTGTTTTATGTGAGTTTGACAAGGATAAAGATCATACATAAACATACAGTTTCATTTAACTCTATCGAATCAAGTTGGGTCAACCCAATTACATTGCATTGTATAAGTCTGTAAGTTTTATCTAAACTGTATTCATTAAAATTGAGTTGGACAACCTCAATTTTATTTTATTGAACGAGTCTGTTTTTTATGAGTAGGACCAAACCATAGGTATTGGGTGGAAATCCTGCCCTCAATTAAATTGAGTTCAACCAATGAATTGTTCTTTGAGTGCCGTTTATTTAGATTTAGTTAGAAAGGCCGGTCCTTCAGCATTTGATTCAACCCTTTCCTCTCTGATGTTTTGATTCAGAACATGAATCTTCAGTGTTTTAGGTTCAAAATGACGCATAGTTTATGACAGTTGATCGTAAATGAATGTAAAACAAAGGCAATAAAAAACGTAGACACGCCCACAAACGCCATGACGGCCGTGCATTGATAAGAGGTTTTAAGATAAAATGTGTCTGTGAAACCGGGCCTATATGTCTTTGCTGTATATACACATATATTTATATTCACGCATTTGCACTTCTAGTTGTTGATAAATATTGGTCAGGAGTCTCCTCCTACTTCTAGTATCATTAAAATGTTTCATTAAACTTTGAAATTGAAATGATATAGCTGAACAGATTTTTTATCTCTCTGACTATCTTCTCTTAGGAGTAGGTGAGACTTGCAGCATGTCCATGTAGCAGCTGACAGATAAAACGTTTTCTGTAGATTTTTTTGTATCGTTATTTATTAATATATATGTTTGCAGTCTTGAATCTACCCCACAATAATCAATTAGGCAAGCAGAGTACAAACAGCACCCTCAAGTGATGGAATTTGGAAACGAGTCAACGAATATAGAGCTGGAAAAGACACATAGATAAAAAAAGACAAATTGACAAGGAAGAGGGTAAAATTAAATTAATAAAAATTATTGGTTTGATGGTTTTCGGAAAAATTTGATGAGATTTTTGTTTAATATAATTGTCAGTTGAGGCGACGTACCCCTCTGCTCACGTCGAAGTACACGACTGTCTCCTTCAGTAGTAATCCATGGCACTATCCACCTCTCATAATCCATGGCACCATACACAAAGTATGGTTAACTTTGTTAACTTTCACTTCACTCATTCCTCTCAATGAACGTGACGTCTGTGTCTGTTTTAGGAACTAATGATCATCTGTTGTTTACTTGACATTCTGTTAATTGTGTTACACACTGGTTAGGACCAGCTGTCAATCTTAGTTTATGCAGTTTGTAATGCTTTGTGTAAAGTGTTCGTGAAATACATTTAAGTCCAGAACCATTTTATATCATTATATGTTGTGCATGTTATTACTGCTTTCTGATGTTTATATTGTTGTGATGCGATCGATTATTGCTGCCGCGTTTGTCATCATTGTCCATGTCGTAGCGTTGCATTCCTATGGAATTGCTTACAGCAAGATTATTCAGCGCACTACTGTGTTATTGTTTAATCCTTTGTGAGTTAGAATACTAACATATATACTGATTTATCTGAGGAGTGTTTTAGTGAAATGACACTTTTCAACGATTTGTAATTATTCAATTCATTCTGTAGACCATACAATGTCACAGAGACACATTCAGGTGCATATTCAAGACTATTAAAATCATATCTTTTCATGTGTTTTGTTTGTTTATTTGCAGAAGTTTGATATGTTATGGTTGCAGTCATGCCTAATGAAAGCAATACATTTCCACAGGCTGGGGATGACAGATTATTTGTTATGTTGAAATTATGTTGCATTTTAATAGCAGTATGTTTTTTTGTTGGTGTAGTTTCGGTGTTTGTACCATAACATAAACATAACAAATACACACCACGTTAAAATGTTGTGACCACTGCTATGTACAGCTTATTGGTGCTTTTTGTGCTTTATAAATAAATCAACGCTTGCATTTATTTGATCTGTGTTTCACTCTATTTCCAGAAGGTGACATAAAAGCAAAATTAAATAATGGTTTGTCAAGCCATATATTTTTAATGTTAAATAATCTAAAGTTAAAAGCCTTATATATATATAAAGAGCATAACAGGACATGACAACGTTTTTTAAAGATCATTTACATTTAGTTATTAAGCAGATGTTTTATTCCAAAGTGACTTACAAAATTAAGGAAATAAACAATAAAATAAATCATGAATAATGTTAAGCTTTGCATTTCTCTTGGTATTATTTTACATGTAAAACATACAATTACATGCAGACACATAAGAACTATGATAATAATATCAGTATAAGATATAAATAAACCACTTTTGATTTGTTTCATTTGTTTACATGCAGTTGTTTTGTTCTTAGCATTTGTTTTTTTCTGCAAAGCTCAGCTTTAGCATCTTTATTTTATCAAACATTATTTTACTTGTTGTTTAGTGTGTATTTATTTGCAAGGTTTTACTAGTTTACTGGACAATGTCATATTATTGTATTTGTGTTTATTGTATATACAGTGTTGAATATAACTATTTTACAATGGTCATATCGTCCATAAGAGAGTCATGGAAAATATAACGTGATATGGTCAGCAGGTGGCAGAAAAGAAACAAAAGAGTTTTAACAAGCTCTATTAAGACCTTTTGCTATCACAATAGTCAAACACAACGTTTGCATACATTGCATGAATATAGCCGCTAAGTTAAGACTGTGTCTTAGTTTTACTGACTAGCATTTAGTTAGGACTAATCAGTCTTGAGATTTCAATTAGACCAATCTGCCTTTTTTATGTAACTGACTTAGATATACGATAAGATGAATAGCTTGCATGTCACGTTGGATGAAAGAGTCTGCCCAATGCGTAAATGTAAGTTACAGAAACAAATTGATGACTAACTTGTAAGATCAGTCTAAGCAGTTAATGCAACCTACACAAGACTCGAAGAACGGTGAAGATCACATTAAATAGTAGTCTGTGATTATTGTTATAGGCAAGGGCGAAAGTTAGATTTTGACATTGGTGGGGACATAAATAAAATTGGTCTGCAGAGCCGCATTATCACAAAAGTTTAGTGCAGTTTACTTGACTTATTTAAACAATATAATATTTTAAAGCTTTTTTATATTTAACCTTATTAATGTTACACAAGTCAAAAACAACAAATATACAACAGGTCCATTTTATTTTATTTGTTTTGTTTTTTTATTTTTACCTTTTTGTGATGGCAAGAAAATTCTGGCAGTGTAAAAAAAACTGAAGCAGCAGATTTCCTCCAGATCTGCTAAAGCAGAAATGAATATAACACAATATTCTCATTCTGGGACTTCAAAGTCCAGAACATCTTCAGATCTACTCTGTTCTTCATTGTTTTCATTTTGTTCTTAATTTCTGTTGCTTTGTTCTTCATGTTTGTCACTCTCAGTGCTATGCTTTCTATTTCTGTCTACAGCAGGATCCGTTTCCTTAAAAATACACCAAAATATAACATTTGCCAATCATCAGCCACTTCTGCATCTACAGTTTGGCTAAAAACTATTGTTTATATACGTATGTATGCCAACATTATTAAAACTACTGTATGCATGATGTATAATAGACATATTTAACAGTTCAACCATAGTAGAATGCAAAACAAATGCAAAGGCTGCTTCTGCCATCTGATAAAATGACAAAACTGGTGGTGCAAGGCATTGAACAAGTCAAAGCTCTCCTTTTAAACACACACTTCGAAACTATACTTATTCTGATTCTCAACCTAACATTTGTCACAGTACTGAATTTATTATTACGTAAATAAGTAGTACAATTTTTGGGCACCCTCTGATTTCAGATCTCAGCCAAATATCATATTGTTAATTTAGTTAATTACTTGAATTAGTACTTATTTGTTTAGTTCTAATTAAACTGCATGAAAGGTGCATCGGTGGAAGAATGTAGAACTGGTTTAGACATTGATTTGTATTTCATTGTGCTTCTCTTTGAGCCAGTCCTTGGTGGTCTCAGCGATATGTTTTAGGTCTCTGTCATGTTGAAGGCCGATCCACTACCCATCTTGACGTGTTTTAGTGAGGGGCGGAGGTTTCGTCCAAGATTAAGGAAATATCTTCCTCTCGAGCCCCCTCTGCGCCCTACACCTGCCTGGTGCCCGCGCCTGTATTGC
>VCII01000673.1:0-23594 GCA_006030095.1 Triplophysa siluroides
TTATCCAAACGCCTTTCAAATGACGTAAACAATGAAAGCAATTGGAACAACATAAGAACAACATAGTGATCCGGTGGGTATATAGGCCTGCATTAGCGAGTGAAGATATGGGGGTGCCAAACCAGTGGTGTTCTTGTAGGCCAAGAGCAGAGCCTTGAGTTTGATGCGAAGGACTATAGGGAGCCAATGTAACTTAATGAAGAAAGGAGTGACGTGTGCTCTCTTTGGTTCATTGAAGACCACTCTTGCTGCTGCATTCTGGATCATCCGTAGAGGTTTGGTTGTTCAAGCTGGAAGTCCAGATAGTAGCGCATTGTAATAGTCCATTCTGGACACAACAAGAGCCTGGACTAGGATTCCGTAGCATGCTCAGAAAGGAAAGGTCTAATTTTCCTAATATTGTACAGGATGAATCTACAGGTCTGGTTGATGCTGGCAACATGATCCGTGAAGTTAAGCTGATTAGCGATCACCACTCCCAGGTTTTTGGCCGTTCTGGAAGTAGCAGCCGTAAGCCTCTAATGCTAACTTTCCAAACCATCACACATACTGCCTTACAGAACCCTGAGAGCAAATGAGCACCAAGTACGGCACAAGATCATCCTCCTACTCGTTCTCCGTTCTCCTCTTTCTCGCTATTCCGGGCAGGTGGATCAATCTTCACAATTCAATCCGATCAGCTACATCCCTCACGTCCTTCAAGAAACAACTAAAACTCATCTTTTTCAGCGACACTTGGCTGGAACATGCTGACTTTTGCTAAAAAAAAATCTAACACATTTTTTCTTGCTTTGTGTAACCTGGTAACTTGTTATAGCACTTCTTCTAGTGTTACCTCTACGATTTACTGCTTCGTTGTTTCCTTGTCTCTTGAATTTAGTTGCCTGTAAGTTATTTCATATTACTAGTTTCTTTTTACAGTGATAAGTTGATGTAACACACAGACTTGAATAAACTACACTCTAAATTTAAAGTAATTAAATAGATTTATCCAAAATGCAGCTTTCAAGAGTTTTTACAAGAAAAATTCTTACAGAATTACTAGATCTTGAAACAGCTTAGCTCTTGTGTACCTAACCCAACTTCTAACACACTACAGTCATCTCACTCATTTAGATCACAAAACTCTATAAGCTCTTTGGTAGTCCTTACAGCAGGGTTCCTCAAATCTTACCCTGGAGGGCCAATGCCCTGCAGAGTTAAGCTCCAACCCTGATCAAGCACACCGGAGCAAGCTAATCAAGATCTTTAGGATAAGTAGAAAATCACATATGAGTGAGTTTGATCAGAGTTTTAGCTAAACTCTGCAGGGCAAACTCTTACAATCACATCCTCTTAAGGACGTTGAGCGTTTTCTCATTTGGCACCTGTCTGTTTGAGTTTAAATCTAATGCAAAGATGCATCTCTTTATTTAAGCTTTCACAAAATCTGTCTCAATTCATCAGATTAAACCTAAATTATTCTCTTTATCTGAAATGTTATGAACGGCAACTACGCTAATTATTTTCCATCTGTTTTTCCCTTTTTTTTTTTCCCCATAGGTGCCCATCCTAACTAGACATTACACCAGCTCCAGTTTACATCCAGACACTTATGAAGACTTCAGATGATCTCTGCGAGGACTCTAGATGATGTAAGCTCCCCATCCTCATATAAAAGATGAATTCTACAAATGTGATGCGATCTGGGAAAACCTGTCGGATGTTGCGTGGGGACGTTTTCAGGTATATCAAGTATATTCAAAAATAGTTGTCAAAATTGTTTTTCATAAAAAGATTATTCTATAACATCTTGTCTATCATCTCTGAAAACATCAGGTTCCAAAGCAATTGTACTGACAGGTACGCCCACCTTACTTGCGTATACATTTGGGCGGTCTTGGTCAAATCATACCACGAACTGACATAGAATTGTGGGGGTGTGGTTACACAAGGCGTTTCAGGCAGGTCTGGGTGAGCATTCGCTTTAAGATAGAATGCATCTTTTGTTCCGACATTTACATTTTTGCAATTTTATGTGTCTAATATATGCATGGGCAACTTATAACACACCAAAGACACAGAAAAACATGTATTCGCGCCATATGACCCCTTTAAGTGTGCCCAGCATCGTTTTCCTTACTTTAGTTTTATTCATTTACATTTACATTTAGTCATTTAGCAGACGCTTTTATCCAAAGCGACTTACAAAGAGTTTAGGGAGCAATAAGCGATATGTCATACAGGAGCCATAATACATTAGGTGCCAATACAAAGTTACTGGTTTCAACAAAGCTAGACCCTACCTGTTGAGAGAAAGGGTTAGTTTTTTTTTTTTCATTTGTCTATTTAGTATTTACAGAAGAGATGGGTTTTTAGAATGTTGAATGAAAATGAGCGGGAGGGCGATTTACTGCCCTTATGGGAAGGCAATACAAGACGTTGCTGGTTAGCTGAACGCAGGGATCTTGATGGGGAGTAGGAGGGTGTGAAAGTAAGCCGGTGCAGATCCAGTGATAGTCCTGTAGGCAAGCATTAGTGACTTGAATCTGATACGGGCTTCAACTGGTAGCCAGTGGAGAGATAAAAAGGGGAGTCACATGAGCCCTTTCTAATGTTGAATAAGGCATATCGGCATGACCGTGTTGTCTTTGCAATGTGATCATTGAAGGACAGGTGTTCATGAAATATGACTCCGAGGTTCCTGGCTGTTTTGGAAGGAGTGGTTGTGCTATTGCCAAGATGGATGTTGAGATCGTGTTGGACCGTAGGGTGTGCCGGAAACACGAGTAGTTCTGTCTTGGCAGGGTTCAGCTGGAGGTGATGCCCTTTCATCCAAGCTGAGTTGTCCTTGAGGCAGGCTGTAATGCGAGCTGCTACAGTGGTATCGTCTGGGTGAAACGAGATGTAGATCTGGGTGTCGTCAGCATAACAGTGATACGAGAAGCCATGAGCCTGTATGATGGGTCCCAAGGATGTCGTGTAGATGGAAAAAAGCAGTGGTCCAAGCACCGATCCCTGAGGGACCCCAGTGATCATGTGATGAGCAGTGGACAGCGAGCCCCTCCATGACACCCTGAAGGATCTGTCAGAGAGGTAGGATTTGAACCAGCGGAGAGGAGAGCCTGAGATTCCTAGCGATGACAGGGTTGCTAGCAGTATCTGGTGATTGACAGTGTCAAACGCTGCAGATAGGTCTAGCAGAATCAGGACCAAGGATTTAGATTCTGCCTTGGCTAGCCGCAGTGCTTGTGACCGATAGCAGTGCAGTCTCAGTGGAGTGGTTTGTTTTGAAGACAGACTGCTTGTCATCCAGTAGTTTGTTCTGAGATAGGTAGGAAGACACCTGGGTGAAGCTGCCCTTTCAAGTGTTTTTGCAATAAATGGGAGGAGAGAGACAGGTCTGTAACTGTCGGGAGTAGAGGGGTCTAATGTTGGTTTCTTCAGTAGGGGCGTGACCTGGGCCTGTTTGAATGTGGATGGAAAAGTGCCGGTGCAGGGCTTTAGACTAAGTTTTTGCACTGGTTGCACTGGTGCGCCTAACTTTTTTTCTTAGGTGCACCAGCACAAAAGTTAGGTGCACCCAAATTTTCGACCGCATCGCATTTAACATTTAACTGGTATTACCAGTTTTTTTTTTTTAAATGTCCATATGGGCAAAATTGACTTGTAAATGATTAACTAACAATCTGGTCAACATAAAGTTCTTAATTTGAAGCACAAATCTACAGGAAAGGTAACTTACTGAAAAAGTGTTGGTGCTTAAAGTGCTTCACTGAACTGAAATTAAAACATTTGCCGGAGTCATTTGCCGGAACTACGTGTTTTTCTTTGTCTTTTGTGTGTTATAAGTTGCCCATGCATGTATTAGACACGCTAAATTGCAGATATTAAAGTGTCGGAACAAAATATGTATTTTATCTAGAAGCGAATGCTCACCCAGACCTGCCTGAAACGCCTCGTGTAACCACACCCCCACAACTTGACGTCAACCTGGCTCGTGGAGTGATTTGACTAAAACCGCACAAATCTACACGCAAGTAATGTTGGCGGTCTTGTAAATCAAATTGTGCCGGCGCAGCCTGATATTCCGAATATTTGAGGAGGCGTTACATTTCTGTGCAGTATTCGACCAATCACTACGCACTAGTGTCCTCTGTCTGAGCATTGCTTATGATTTCAGCACACGCATTTTCAAACGTACACACAAGAGGTTGCGCCAGAGTCTAGCGGTTAGACTTTTTTATTGTCCGTCATTTTGACTGACAGGCTCGTAAAAAATCTGTCATAATCTATTATTACCCGTCACTATGGTTCAAGGTTGGCATTAGCTGGTCATTAGTATGTTCGTGACGTCATCACGCTGTACTTGCATCTCGGAACTTGTTGTATTTTAAAACAACTGAATGCCTGATTAAGCCGTTGTTGTTTATATTAATAAATATAGGCCTATTACAGTTTTTGATACCATATTCAAGTCCTTTCCAAATCGGTTTTTATTTTGCTCCTACCTTGTGTATGTAACAAAAGTTATGGCTAATGTCGGCTGAGGCGCTATTATTTTCGGAATTTGGAGAAAAACGTGTTTAAAGTTAGGTGTTTAAAATAAAAGCATGACAGTCCAGTATCACAAGTAAAAGTCACTTTACAGTGGTAAGACACTTACTCTAATAACAATTTAATAAAAAAAACATTTCCTAGTGTTGAACTCTATAAAAATACTGTACAAAACCATTTGAATAAAACGAAAGTAAGGAAAATGGTGCAGGGCACTACACAAGGAAACTAATAAACATTACGGACAAGCAGTGAAGCAAGTTTAACGTTGTTTATCATGTGTATAGTTTCTGGACTTTTGATCATCCCTTGTATGGTTTGCGATCGCGGTCCGGCTCGCATGAGCAGAGGAACGGGGATAACTCCCGGTGCTGCAGACGGGGAGCTCTGTCATCTCATGAAAACATTGTATAAAAAACTTTGCATGCCATAGTTTACACAGGACTGGTGGGAAATGTGCATTGATGGGTGCATTGAAATGTGCAATGAAAGGGTGATATAGTGGGGATCATCACTTACTACTGTACATAGTGGTTTATGGGTTGTGGGTGTGTTTTTTTGGGACGTATCGAGGTGGTCCGTCCAGGTGGGATGCAGATTCTCACAGACGCAGTAGAAGCCCTGCAGGTGATATAACCACAGATGTCACTGTACCATTACATAAAAACATGTTCACATTATTCAATCCTTGCATCTACACTGTCCTTTTCAGAACCCTAATACAGAGGTGGATGTAAAAATGAAGAAAACTAAAAATAAAGTACATCTGTTTCTGACCAGAAGTTCCTTTGACATCCTGGAACACAAGACAAAGGTGTGACTCATGAGTATTGTCATAAATTTAAGACAGTGTGTAACCCTTGTTTACTTTCTATTTATCACAGTTCATGCTGTACACATGTCCTCTGGCCTCCATTTCATTCTGTGCAGTTCATCCGACACAGCCCAAAATCCTCGGCTTTGTAGCCAAACACCCCGCGGCAGACATGTTCCACTGCTACATCTTACAAAGCAAGAAGTTTGTGAGTTCCAGAAATCTTACAATATCAACTTTGAACAATTTTTAGAGTTGTATATTCGAAAAGCTTAGATTCTCTCTCTCTCTCGCTCTTTCTCCCTCTCGAGTCTCATCTGCTGGTGTCTGTTATCGGTGACGCCTTCCAGGCTTGTAAACAGAACGAAAGTCTAGGAGGGGATCGTGACCTTGTGGTGGAGGCCCTGAGACACAAGGTAAAATACCTAAAGCAGTTTTAAGCAATTTTTCAGCAAGTTTCATTATTTCGAATGGTCCTGTGTGAGAGCTCTCTCTGCTGTTCAGAATAAGATACTGCAGCGCGAGAACACCGAGCTAAAGAGGAGACTGCGAGCCAATGGAGAAGTGAGTTATTATCACAAACCTGCAGATCTCACCTAAAGCGTACAGTTTACACATACATGTTTACCTACAATTAAAGATTTAAGTTATGTTGTTATTTAATGAAGACAACTCTTAGAAATTGATATTTCATGGATACATTAATTCATAGATAATCCTGGTATTCATTGAGTCTCCCGGGGTTCTCTGATCAGATATTTCTCTTATAGAATGCTGATGGAGTGCAGAATATTTATGAAAACGATTCGGACACTGAAAAACTTTCTTCTCACTCAGGACAGTCCACATCACAAGGTCAGTGCTTTCACATGTTTTGTCCATAGAATAAAGATAAAGATTAAACCCCAATCAAACCTCTTACAACTACTAAGACATTAGCTCTGTTTATGATATTCTGGGGCAGAAGCAATTCTGTTAAAAATGTTTATCAAAGCATGTAGACACACTTTTGACTTCCCAAGTTCCTAACTGTGTTAAGGCTACCTGACATGTTATCCCAAGAAATAAAAGTGGCCCAAAAGGGGTGTCTCTCACTCAGGTTATACTAATCTCCCTAATTTGTCTGTCTTTTTTCAGTGAGATTCTTTTCAGAAGACGACAAAGTTCCTTTGAAGAGGAATTTCTGAGTAAAAGTGGAGGAATTCAAGAGAATTTACTTCAACAGCTGAAATGCCACCAACTGCAGATGCAACAAAATATATTTTTGTCAAATGAAAAATTAATAAAGTAAAACATAATAAAAGTAACAAAAAATGTAAATAATATACTAAAAGACATCTGTTCAAACATTAAAGAATTGTACAATAACCTTTAAAAAATAAACATTTGTTTGAACTTATAGTGTCAAGTTTTCTTTTGCATTCACTTCAGTGGCGTAGCAGATTTTCTTAAGTCTTATATTAAGCCTTCGGGCGTATATCACACACCGGTGGCTGGCACTGAGCCAGAGACAGACTTACTCAATCCTCTCACATATCACAACTATGCATTGCTTTCAATCACATAATGTTTACATACATTTAATTCACGTGCTGTAAATGCGGCACAAAAAAACATGACAGCGCCCGCATAACTGTTAGATCAACTAACGCGATCATTATAAAAGTGTTTAAACATCAAAACACAATCATATACACATATTTGACGATCGGAATATCAGTTATTTCATATCATGGTTAACAAGTTTGTGAATATTTTGTATAAAAAAGAAAAATTACGTAAAAGCAAGACATCAGTCTTACAGCTGCTGTCGTCACATGATAAGCAGTCCCGGGTCGCCATGGAAATATTAAAGTGATAGGTTTTAACGGTTGTCTTGGAAAAAAAACTCACGCCGGGGAGCCATTCTGAAAATTTTAAATTTATGGGTAAAAGGGTTTTAATAAAACTTATACTCGTGCTATTGTTGTTTACTTACAATATTTGTTCATTTTAATTATTTTGGTAAAAAAAACATTCGGACTGTCAACCAATCCGCGTTCCGCAAACAGGCACTGACTCACGTGACCCCACCCTAGCACGCTGAGAGACGTTTGCCGCGCATTATTATTAACACAATATAGAGTCCTTGACTGAACGCTGCTAGCTAGCTAATCACAGAGATCGCAAAAATACTTCACGGACAGCCGGACACAAGGCCTAATGTTACACATGAGGATGTTTCTCCCTCCCTGGACCTAAAATTAACAGGTGCGAGTCGTGAGACACATCTGGCACACATGATGGCGGAAAAAAATGCCGAACCATGGCCTCCACCACTGATATCAAGCATATGGACCTTTCCGCAGTAGATGAGGCTGCATGCCAGCCAAAACTGTGCGTTTCCTGTCAGGCAAACAGTCAGTGGAACGATGCTCACTGAAAGACTAACTTAAATGGCCTCTCATTGATGATGTTTGAACGAGAGCTCACAGAAACACTGGACCCAGGTGACATAATTGAAGCATTCAAGGTCAGGCCAGGCCGTTCCCCCTTTGAGGCATTCTTAACGGTATTGTTTATGTGTTATGGCGTTGTTGTTGTTGAATGTAATGAACAGTTATATTTGATCATTTATATAAATAAAATGTGTATAGTTTTATGGATATGTCGCGAGTTTAGTTTTACACATCAGCCCAGTGTATTCTGTAACGTTATGTGCAGAAATGTTTTTTTTTGCACTTTAATCTGTTAATAAATGTGGCACACACAGTTTTTCAAATGCACACCCAGAGTCTCTTTTCTGGCTACACTACGGATTCACTTACACACTAAACGAAATCCTGTTTAATCGTTCTGGACATAAATATTTATTTTATATGTAATAGTTTGTGATCAGAGGTCGATACGTCTGACATTAGCAGTGTAATGAGTCATCTGGTTTAAAATGGCCGCGGTCGCTATCTGGATTTTTTTTAAATAAATAAGTGTCAGATAAATGTTAACTATTTTTGTTAAAATTTCAAAAACATTTATAAATGGTATTTCAATATTTAAAATCAGATGTGAGGTCCAACATGGCGGAATAAGCACACCGACAAGCGCTCTTAAACGACAACTATCTTAAATTAGTCTTTGAATAACGTTACACTTTTTTAAAACAATTTGTGTATTGAAAGCATTAAAACAAAATAATTAATACACAACATTAAATGCATTATAACGACTATTTACTACTATATTTATTGACATTAAAAGATGCAGCAACAAAGATAACAACTGCATGCATACTGTTTTAAGTGTAATCGTTACAGATTAATAACAAAACATTTAATAATGGAATCATAAAAGTAAAATAAAATGAAATTTAGGACTTTCCTAGAAAAACATTCACTGATTGAAACCGACCAATCAGCGCTAAGATTTGCTATACGCAAATATCCACACCAGAAATGGTCAGTAAAGTATTCTACTGACACCTTAGTGGCTCACAAACGTTCTAAAAATGACGTAACAATGATCTCTGCGAGTTTGCAGATCTTATCTTGGCTCATATAAAAGCTGAAAACTCTCGCCTTGGTTATTGTCTTTTCTGCTGCGTTTGCTGACGGTCGACTCTCTAAGCGCTTTAACGTTTGTTTACGATTTGTTATACATTCGTTTACAGTTTGCATTACTGCGGTCGACTAACGGTGAAATGGGTCAAGAATTAGGCAAATGTGTTAAAACCGACAGCGTTGACGATCGGAGCGGTGTGTACCAACAATTCACACCTGCGCCATCGACCGCTAACGGAACACGCGATGGAGGAAGAAAGAAACTGAGGTTTTGGAAACGGAAGAAACGTCTCAAAAATGGTCAGGTACAGGTCACTGAATCTGCATCTGACAGAAACATCGACGGTAAGAAACTATAATATCATCACTTTATGTACACTCCCGTTCAAACGTTTAGCATCATTTCACTTAAAAATATTTCCCTGTGTTTCTCGAATAGTAAACACATCAAAATGAATGATTTCAAAAACAAAAATGTAGTTAAAATATATGTGAAAATATTTCGATTTGAATCCAACTGTCATAACCTTTTTGGATCTGTTATACCTTTATATAGGAGCCATGTAAACATTCATGAGTGATATCATATGACCATGGGCAAATTTGGGTGTGTCACTAATTAAGTGAGAATTAAAGCACCTGTGGGGGGAGAGGAAATGAGGAAGGGGAAGAAACATTGTTTTGTTGACCGTAAATTCATCAAACTACCTTGATTTAAAATTGTCTTTCAATACCTCAAGTTTTTTGTTGTACGAATTTGGTGGATCAAAATAAATCTCCATATGCAACGGTCACAGATGAACAGATGAAGTTATTCCGCACTCAGCTCCTGCGGCTTCGGAAAGGCTTTTAGGCTGCTACACCTTATATGTTGAAAATTATTTATGGTGTTTGCCAGGATGACCTACTGTAACTTATTGGTTAAACACAGATCCTTTTGTTCAAAATCTGAGTGAAATTTGTCCATTTCAGTATGGTGTTGGACTCATGAATGTAACGTTAAGTGTTGATATTTCATGAATATTCTTTGATTGACTTGATCTTGTGTATTTGTCACTACAGAGTTTCCGGAAAACCAGGAAACTCTCACCTGTGACCTGGAGATCCTCAGCACTCAGGATCCAGTCCTTTCTGAGCCCCTTGTGCTGGTGCATTTTGGGCCAGACTCGACTGAGGATTCCGTTCAGGGTCCAGTCCTTTCTGAGCCCCTTGTGCAGGTGAATTTTGGGCCAGACTCGACTGAGGTTTCCGTTCAGGGTCCAGTCCTTTCTGAGCCCCTTGTGCAGGTGAATTTTGGGCCAGACTCGACTGAGGTTTCCGTTCAGAGCCCCTTGTGCAGGTGAATTTTGGGCCAGACTCGACTGAGGTTTCCGTTCAGGGTCCAGTCCTTTCTGAGCCCTTGTGCAGGTGAATTTTGGGCCAGACTCGACTGAGGTTCCGTTCAGGGTCCAGTCCTTTCTGAGCCCCTTGTGCAGGTGCATTTTGGGCCGGACTCGACTGAGGATTCCGTTCAGGGTCCAGTCCTTTCTGAGTCCGTTGTGCAAGTGCTGCCTTCACAGGATCCAGTCGATATCGTTCAGGATACAGTCGATATCGAGTCGGACTGGGACGAAGAGCTGGATTGGGATAAAGAAATCCACCCAGCATCAGTCAGTGTGGCTGAGGAGGAGATGGAGGAAGATGAGGAGCCAAGCGTGGTCATTCAGGGTGAGTTTACTTCCATAACCCCAACAAACACAACATGCACCTATACACTTCTGCTCACATGTTAAATGACAAATATTGTTAAATTGTGTTGGATAAAGTATTCCTATTTAGTATTTTGTGTCAATTTCATGTCTCTTTTAATAGAAATCAAGTCATGCCAGTATGAGATCGGTGACATGCTGGCTGAAAGTGCTTTTGGAGCCATTTATGAAGGGACCCGGGTGAAGGATGGCTTGAAGGTTTGCTTTTTTACTCACAGTAACTAACAAATAGTCTTGTGCTCATCTATTCAATATCTCACTCTATCCTTTACACACCTCTGAATGTATCTTGTATCCACTTTTTAGTGCTTGTATTTCTTACATGTCTGCTCAGGATGAACGCTTTGAATGAAATGATTTAGCTGTAAATCATTGCTTGTTTTGTTGATCAGGTGGCAGTGAAACGTGTCAATACGTCTAACCATCTGGATTTTATCAAAATCGTAAGTACCTAAAATTCTTCAATTGAAAACTTCTTCATCACTTTTTACATGCACACTATTCCACCGTCTTCTGTTTTTCCAAACTCTGTGTAATGATGCTGTTGTCTTTCTTCTAGCCGGGTCATCCTGAGCCTCTTCCACGTGAGGTGGCTCTTCACATGCTTGCCTGTACGGGAGAAGTCGTTCCTCAGGTTGTCCAGCTCTTGGACTGGCAGGTGTATCCAGACCACTACATCATGGTCCTGGAGCGCCCCTCTCCTTGCGTGGATGTTCGTGAATTTGTTACGAGCAACGGGGGAAAACTCAACGAGGAGTTGGCCAAAGACATCATGTGGCAGGCGACCACAGCTGCCTACAAGTGCTGCCAACGGGGGGTTTTCCACCGTGATATCAAAATGGAGAACCTCCTCGTAACAACAGACACCCTAAACGTCAAACTCATCGACTTTGGGTGCGGCGATCTGCTTACAAGGTCGTCTTACAAGATGTTTATGGGTATGTGTTATCATTTCAGACACCTCATTTACATTTGTATAATAAGACGACATCATTCAGATGCAGTTCTAGACTCAGTTAGGCTACAAAATACTGTGGCAATGTAAACGGTTAAATGATATGAAATCTGTTTTCTTCAGGCACAAGAGACTACACCTGCCCAGAGTTTTTCAAAACGGGCGAGTATTACGGACAGCCGGCGACGGTGTACTCGCTCGGGACACTTCTGTTCGCCATGGTGTGTGGGACATTTCCCAACTGTATTGACCGGTCCACGATCAACAAAAAGATCTTTTACAAAGACGGCTTGACTGAAGGTGAGATCTTCATCAGACCAACTGTAGTTCTGAAAGATAGAAAACAGAACAAGTGCTTTGATAAAAAATTGAATAAGATGATGAATGAGAGTTTAAAGTGACATTCAGATAAACTCACAGTTTAAGGTAATAATCGTCTCTTCTGTCTTTCTGAACAGAATGCTGCCATTTGATTGAAGCCTGTCTGCAAGAGGATCCAGAGGATCGTATTGATCTGGATGGGATCCTTTACCACACGTGGTTTCAGGTACTGACATGTTTATACACCCGACACATTTTCTGCAATTTATTTTTTATCTTGTTTGTTTCTGTAATCTGGAAGATGGAAAGTCAATATAATGTATCTAGACAATACACCACTCATATTACTGTTTATTTCAGGACAAATATCCTGCAGAGTATCTCCAGACTCCTGTCCACTTAAATGAGGATAGAGAGGAAGATCAAAAGCACAATGTGACAATTATTGGTGAGTTTACTTTCATAATTTCAACATAACAAAACGTATAAAACAGATATAGTTTGATAGTCCTTGATTCTGATTGGTCAATAGCTGAAAAAAAATTCACAGTATTTGAAGTATTAAGTATTCCTATTGTTTGGTGATTCATGTCTGCTGCATTTTATTTGAATAGAAATCAATGGCGGCAGTATGAGATCGGCAGAAAGCTGGGTGAAGGCGGTTTTGGAAAAGTCTTTGAAGGGAAGCGTCTGCAGGACGGCTTAGAGGTTTGATTTTATTTCTATTTTTCTGTCTTGTGCTCATCTTCTTTTCAAACCTTAAGGTGTCCAGGATTTCAGTGCTTGATCTATTGAAACCTGACCAAACTTGCTCTTTACTGTTGTGAATGTATTATAGCACAGTTATGTTCAGGATGAATGCTTTCACTAATCCATTTTTTGTTTTGTTGATCAGGTGGCAGTGAAGTTTGTGAAGAAGACCGATGAAGTGATGGCGGATTATATCAACATTGTAAGAAGCTTGTGTTATTCTTCAATTGAAAACATCTTCACAGTTTGTTTGAGACTGAGCTAAATCCTTGTTTGTTAAACCACCTTCATCTATTCATGACAAACAATTGTTTTTCTTCTAGCCGGGTCATCCTGAGCCTCTTCCACGAGAGGTCGGTCTTCAGATGCTTGCCTGTGAGGGAGAACATGTTCCTGTAATCGTCCAGTTTCTGGACTGGCAGGAATATTCACACGGATATTTCATGATCCTGGAGCGCCCCTCTCCCTGCATGGACCTGACCAGTTTCCTGAAAAACAATGGAGGCAGCGTGACCGAGTACACTGCACACGCTATCATGGGGCAAGCGATTTATGCGGCTGAAATCTGCTGCACTCGGGGGTTTTCCATAGAGACATAAAACTGGAGAACCTCCTGATTAACCCGGACACGCTGGAGGTCAAAATGATTGACTTCGGGTGCGGCGATCTGCTTAAAAGATCAGCTTACAAGGAGTATATGGGTATGTTTTATCACTTCCTAATGAACAAGTGTTTACTTCAATACTGATGATGATTTTCTGATAGTTCTTCTGCTCACTTTTGAGACATCACATTTTTGTGCACGCTAATTTGTTTTCTTTAGGCACAATGAACTACACCTGTCCTGAATACTTTGTATGGGGCGAGTACTACGCAAAGCCGGCGACGGTGTACTCTCTGGGAGTGCTGCTATTCGCCATGGTTTGCAGGAGATTTCCCACAGATTCAGACCTTGACCAGATCAACGAGAAGTCATGGAGTAAAGACGGCTTGACTGAAGGTGAGATCTTCATCAGACCAACTGTAGTTCTGAAAGATAGAAAACAGAACAAGTGCTTTGATAAAATAATTGAATAAGATTATGAATGAGAGTTTAAAGTGACATTCAGATAAACTCACAGTTTAAGGTAATAATCGTCTCTTCTGTCTTTCTGAACAGAATGCTGCGATCTGATTGGAGCCTGTCTGCAAGAGGATCCAGAGGATCGTATTGAGCTGGATGAGATCCTTGAACACAAATGGTTTCAGGTACTGACATGTTTATAAACCGACACATTTTCTGGATTAGTTTTTTTGTTGTTTTATCATGATATCTGGAAGATGGAAAGTCAATATGTGTCAATAGCATATATTAAGACAATACACCACTCATACTACTGTAATTTCAGCAGGAAGATCCCGCAGACAGCTTCCAGACTCCAGTCCACACTGGGAATGATGTCAATGAGGATTCAGATGATGCTGCCTCTGACTTCAATGATCATGTGGACATTTTAATCCTGCACACTTCAGGCAGTCAGTCTGAAGAAAAGTTGGAGGAAGATCAGAAGCCCAATTTCAGTCCAGAATCCCAATTTGAGAATTGAAGGTAAGTAACTTTCATCATTCCACCATAACACAACTTGTAAAACAGATATAGTTTCAGTCCTTGATTCTGATTGGTCAAAAGCTGTGTTTTATTCACACAACGATTCTGTGTATCACTTCACACCTTTAGCAATGTAAACATTCTGTTACTGTGATATATATGTGTGGATGTAATAACATATTCAATAACAAAATTAAGATTAAAAATTATTTTTAAGAACATCACTATGTTTTACATGTTAAACAAATATTGTTAAATAGTTTTAGGTTAAGTATTGCTAATGTTTGATGATTCATGTCTGCTGCAGTTTCTTTAATAGAAATCAATGGCCAGCGGTATGAGATCGGCAGAATGCTGGGTGAAGGCGGTTTTGGAAAAGTCTTTGAAGGGAAGCGTCTGCAGGACGGCTTAGAGGTTTGATTTTATTTCTCTTATTTTCTGTCTTGTGCTCATCTTCTTTTCAAACCTTAATGTGTCCAGGACTTCAGTGCTTGATCTATTGAAACCTGACCAAACTTGCTCTTTACTGTTGTGAATGTATTATAGCACAGTTATGTTCAGGATGAATGCTTTCACTAATCCATTTTTTTGTTTTGTTGATCAGGTCGCAGTGAAATGTGTGAACAAGAACGATGAAGTGATGGAGGATTACATCAACATTGTAAGAAGCTTGTGTTATTCTTCAATTGAAAACATCTTCACAGTTTGTTTGAGACTGAGCTAAATCCTTGTTTGTTAAACCACCTTCATCTATTCATGACAAACAATTGTTTTTCTTCTAGCCGGGTCATCCTGAGCCTCTTCCACGAGAGGTCGGTCTTCAGATGCTTGCCTGTGAGGGAGTACATGTTCCTGTAATCGTCCAGTTTCTGGACTGGCAGGACTATTTGGACGGATATATCATGATCCTGGAGCGCCCCTCTCCCTGCATGGACCTGATCAATTTCATCGACAACAATGGAGCAGCGTGACCGAGAACATTGCGCAGGCTGTCATGGCACAAGCGACTTCTGCGGCTGCAATCTGCTGCATACGGGGGGTTTTCCATAGAGACATTAAACTGGAGAACCTCCTGATTAACCCGGACACGCTGGAGGTCAAAATGATTGACTTCGGGTGCGGCGATCTGCTTAAAATCAGCTTACAAGGAGTATATGGGTATGTTTTATCACTTCCTAATGAACAGGTGTTTACATTAATACTGAGATGATGATTTTCTGATAGTTCTTCTGCTCACTTTGAGACATCACCTTTTTGTGCACGCTAATTTGTTTTCTGTAGGCACAAGGATCTACACCTGCCCTGAATACATTAAATGGGGCGAGTACTATGGAAAGCCGGCGACGGTGTACTCTCTGGGAGTGCTGCTATTCGCCATGATGTGCGGGAGATTTCCCACCTATTCAGACCTTGACCAGATCAACCAGAAGTCATGGAGTAAAGACGGCTTGACTGAAGGTGAGATCTTCATCAGACCAACTGTAGTTCTGAAAGATAGAAAACAGAACAAGTGCTTTGATAAAATAATTGAATAAGATGATGAATGAGAGTTTAAAGTGACATTCAGATAAACTCACAGTTTAAGGTAATAATCGTCTCTTCTGTCTTTCTGAACAGAATGCTGCGATCTGATTGGAGCCTGTCTGCAAGAGGATCCAGAGGATCGTATTGAGCTGGATGAGATCTTTAAACACAAATGGTTTCAGGTACTGACATGTTTTATAACCGACACATTTTCTGGATTAGTTTTTTTGTTGTTTTATCATGATATCTGGAAGATGGAAAGTCAATATGTGTCAAAATAATGTATTTAGACAATACACCACTCATACTACTGTAATTTCAGCAGGAAGATCCCGCATACGGCCTCCAGACTCCAGTCCACACTGGCAGTGATGTCATTGAGGATTCAGATGATGCTGCCTCTGACTTCAATGATCATGTGGACATTTTAATCCTGCACATTTCAGGCAGTCAGTCTGAAGAAAAGTTGGAGGAAGATCAGAATCCCAATTTGAGAATTGAAGGTAAGTAACTTTCATCATTCCACCATAACACAACTTGTAAAACAGATATAGTTTCAGTCCTTGATTCTGATTGGTCAAAAGCTGTGTTTTTCACACAACGATTCTGTGTATCACTTCACACCTTTAGCAATGTAAACATTCTGTTACTGTGATATATATGTGTGGATGTAATAACATATTCAATAACAAAATTAAGATTAAAAATTATTTTTAAGAACATCACTATGTTTTACATGTTAAACAAATATTGTTAAATAGTTTTAGGTTAAGTATTGCTAATGTTTGATGATTCATGTCTGCTGCATTTTCTTTAATAGAAATCAATGGCCAGCGGTATGAGATCGGCAGAATGCTGGGTGAAGGCGGTTTTGGAAAAGTCTTTGAAGGGAAGCGTCTGCAGGACGGCTTAGAGGTTTGATTTTATTTCTCTTTTTTCTGTCTTGTGCTCATCTCTTTTCAAACCTTAATGTGTCCAGGACTTCAGTGCTTGATCTATTGAAACCTGACCAAACTTGCTCTTTACTGTTGTGAATGTATTATAGCACAGTTATGTTCAGGATGAATGCTTTCACTAATCCATTTTTTTATTTTGTTGATCAGGTCGCAGTGAAATTTGTGAACAAGAACGTTGAAGTGATGGAGGATTACATCAACATTGTAAGAAGCTTGTGTTATTCTTCAATTGAAAACATCTTCCCAGTTTGTTCGAGACTGAGCTAAATCCTTGTTGTTAAACCACCTTCATCTATTCATGACAAACAATTGTTTTTCTTCTAGCCGGGTCATCCTGAGCCTCTTCCACGAGAGGTCGGTCTTCAGATGCTTGCCTGTGAGGGAGTACATGTTCCTGTAATCGTCCAGTTTCTGGACTGGCAGGACTATTCGGACAGATATATCATGATCCTGGAGCGCCCCTCTCCCTGCATGGACCTGATCAATTTCAACGACAACAATGGAGGCAGCGTGACCGAGAACATTGCGCAGGCTGTCATGGCACAAGCGACTTATGCGGCTGCAATCTGCTGCATGCGGGGGGTTTTCCATAGAGACATTAAACTGGAGAACCTCCTGATTAACCCGGACACGCTGGAGGTCAAAATGATTGACTTTGGGTGCGGCGATCTGCTTAAAAGATCAGCTTACACGGAGTATATGGGTATGTTTTATCACTTCCTAATGAACAGGTGTTTACATCAATACTGAGATGATGATTTTCTGATAGTTCTTCTCTCCAGAACAAAAGTGCACGCTAATTGTTTTCTTTAGGCACAATGAACTACACCTGCCCAGAATACTTTGAATGGGGCGAGTACTACGCAAAGCCGGCGACGGTGTACTCTCTGGGAGTGCTGCTATTCGCCATGATGTGCAGGAGATTTCCCACCTATTCAGACCTTGACCAGATCAACGAGAAGTCATGGAGTAAAGACGGCTTGACTGAAGGTGAGATCTTCATCAGACCAACTGTAGTTCTGAAAGATAGAAAACAGAACAAGTGCTTTGATAAAAGAATTGAATAAGATTATGAATGAGAGTTTAAAGTGACATTCAGATAAACTCACAGTTTAAGGTAATAATCGTCTCTTCTGTCTTTCTGAACAGAATGCTGCGATCTGATTGGAGCCTGTCTGCAAGAGGATCCAGGGGATCGTATTGAGCTGGATGAGATCTTTAAACACAAATGGTTTCAGGTACTGACATGTTTATACACCCGACACATTTTCTGATTTTGTTTTTTGTTGTTGGTTTATTCTGAAATCTGGAAGATGGAAAGTCAATATTTGTCAAAATAATGTATTAAGACAATACACCACTCATACTACTGTCTATTTCAGCAGGAAGATCCTGCGGACGGCCTCCAGACTCCCGTCCACAATGGGAGTGATGTCATTGAGGATTCAGATGATGCTGGCTCTGACTTCAATGATGATGGGGAGGTTATAAAACAGCAGACCTCAGTTGGTAGTGTCAGACGTGGTAAACCTGCACACTTCAGTTAGTTGTGCGGCAGACTGGGAGGGTGATATACGTCAGAATTCGTTTGATATAGCATCGTACAGGATGGTTATAATGCAGCAGAATCAGGATGGTTAAAATACTACGGAATTCGTTTGATATTGCATCGGACTGGGAGGGTAATATACAGCAGAATTAATTTGATATTAGATACTACAGGATGGTTAAAATGCAGCGAAATTAGACTGCAGCAGGTTTTATATTGCATAGTACATGGTTAAAATGCAGCGAAATTAGACTGAAAACAGCAGGTTTTATATTGCATAGTACAGGATGGTTAAAATGCAGCGAAATTAGACTGGTTGAAATACAGCAGGTTTTATATTGCATAGTACAGGATGGTTAAAATGCAGGGCTGCGTTTCCCCGAAACCTTCTTAACATTACGTTGTTCTTAAGCTGTACCTTATCGTTATTATGGGTTTCCCAAAACGTTCTTAGTTAAGTATACCTTCTGTAATTCATACTTTCGGAAGGTTGGTATGGAGCACTCTTAGCTACGCCTTTCACTGTTAAGAGTTCACCTTGCTAGTGGCCACTGTAAAAAAAGATTATTTCAGGGCTTAACGTTTTCCGGCACCGTGCCGGATCTCTGGCTTGCGGCGTTTTGACTGGGGAAACGTCTTGGTTCGGAAACACAGCTTGGCCCACATCAGTGTATGCTGGACACCAGAGATGCCGAAAACCTACATGCTTTGGATGGGAGTCTAGGTCGAGCCCCCCAGGTGGCCGCAGGCACCCTCCACCATCTGGGGGACATCGATGTATTCTCTAGCTGCCCCACCATCGAGGGAAGAAAGGGCGACATAACTAGTTTGACGTGCACGCGCCAAAACTGGGGCATTCCAGGTCTTACTGAGTTCCTCATGCACTTCCGGGAAACACGGCACTGGGGGCAGGAACTGCGTGGAGTGCGTGTATCCAGTGGCGAGCGTTGGGGAGGCAGTGCGGTTCCCAAGATGAAGCCATCTGTCGGTTCGACACAACGTCGAGATAAAGGGAACACATTTTTACTTTAAAAAAAGATTACATTCGAAAAAGCTTCTTGATATCAATTCAAATTCATAAGTTCGCCTACCAATGGTATGAGAGGAACACAGCTACCACTTTATAGAGCCTGAAGCAGGGGCAGCTTTTAAGTTCATTACAAATATGACAGACATAAATTGCAGACTGTGACATTAAGATCGATAACCTTGTGTAGTTTCAGCAATCATTTAATCCGACCTCCACTTCTGCGCGTCACAAACACGCGCCCATGTACGCGCTAACTGCAATCAAGATATCAAGTATACCGTTTATTTAGACCAAAACTTGCGTGCATGAAAACCCCACGCGCGCGCAGAACAGTTCCACGAGTGTAAACACACCCTCGCTAGACCGCATTTATGCTCAGCGAGCACCCAGAAATGAATCCTTGCGAGAGCCCAGAAAACTCGAAGCACAAGTGATGACTCTCTGAATATAATTTAAATTATTGATTTGTTTAAATATTAAAACGAGTCATTTAATCATACATGAAATGTAAATTTAAATATTATATAGTATAAATTTTGTTGACATAAGAAATCAAAATGTCACTTGTTTAAATATTAACGCATAGCTAAGGCAAGGTAATACACTAATCATTAGGTAAAACAGGTAGTCTTTAGGTGACTGCATGTTAAAAGTGACTAATCCAAGGGAGAAGTCTGTCATTGTCCAGCCTCCAAAGTCAACTTGACGAGAGTGCAAATGTTGAGCAGTTGCGAGAGCATAGAGAGAATTAAGCGCACTCGTCAAAGCCTCTGCTCCGCGTGCAAAAACACAGTCCGCGAGCAGAGGCTTTGACGAGCCCCTTCCTTGAACTGCCACCTTACCGTGGTGGAGGGGTTTGAGTACCCGAAAGACCCTAGGAGCTATGTTGTCTGGGGCTATATGCCCCTGGTAGGGTCTCCCAAGGCAAACAGGTCCTAGGCGACGGGTCAGACTAAGAGCAGTTCAAAAATCCCTCATGATGTCAAAAAAATCGAGGACCGTGACGTCGCCCGGCATGGCGCAGCCGGGGCCCCACCCTGGAGCCAGGCCTGGGGTTGGGGCTCGTATGCGAGCGCCTGGTGGTCGGGCCCCCCCCATGGGGTCCGGCCGGGCTTAGCCCGAAGGAGCGACGTTGGGCCACCCTCCCGTGGACCCACCACCTGCAGGAGGGACCGTAAGGGGCCGGTGCAAAGTGGATCGGGCGGCAGTCGAAGGCGGGGGCCTCGACAACCCGATGCCTGGACGCGGAATCTAGCTCTAGGGACATGGAACGTCACCTCTCTGACGGGGAAGGAGCCTGAGATTGTGCGTGAGGTTCAGATTCCGACTAGAGATAGTCGGGATCACCTCTACGCACAGCTTGGGCTCTGGAACCACACTCCTCGAGGGAGGATGGATTCTTCACCACTCTGGAGTTGCCCATGGTGAAAGGCGGCGGGCTGGTGTGGGTTTGCTTATAGCCCCCCAGCTCAGCCGCCATGTGTTGGAGTTTACCCCGGTGAACGAGAGGGTCGCTTCCCTGCGCCTTCGGGTCGGGGATAGGTCTCTCACTGTCGTGTGTGCCTATGGGCCAAATGGCAGTGCAGAGTACCCGGCCTTCTTGGAGACTCTGGGAGGGGCTGGAAAGCGCCCCGACTGGGGACTCCGTCGTTCTGCTGGGGGACTTCAACGCCCACGTGGGCAACGACAGTGACACCTGGAGGGGCGTGATTGGGAGGAACGGCCCCCCTGATCTGAACCCGAGTGGTGTTCTGTTATTGGACTTCTGTGCTAGTTACAGCTTGGCCATAACGAACACCATGTTCAAGCATAATTGTGTCCATCAGTGCACATGGCACCAGACTTTGTGGTTGTTTCATCTGACCTCCGGCCATATGTCTTGGACACTCGGGTGAAGAGAGGGGCGGAGCTGTCAACTGATCACCACCTGGTGGTTAGTTGGATCCGATGGCGGGGGAGGAAGCTGGACAGACTCGGCAGACCCAAACGTACTGTGAGGGTCTGTTGGGAACGTTTGGCCGTCCCCTGTCAGAGAGATCTTCAACTTCCACCTCCGGCAGAACTTCGACCAGATCCCGAGGGAGTCTGGAGATATTGAGTCCGAGTGGACCATGTTCTCCACCTCCATTGTCAACGCGGCCACTCGGAGCTGTGGCCCGCAAGGTCTCCGGTGCCTGTCGAGGCGGCAATCCCCGAACCCGGTGGTGGACACCGGAAGTAAGGATGCCGTCAAGAAGGAGTCCTATCGGGCCTGGCTGGCTTGTGGGACTCCCGAGGCAGCAGACAGGTACCGACAGGCCAAGCGGACTGCAGCCCGGGTGGTTGGGGAGGCAAAAACTTGGGCCTGGGAGGAGTTCGGTGAGGCCATGGAGAAGGACTATCGTCGGCTTCGAAGAGATTCTGGCAAACCGTCCGGCGCCTCAGGAGGGGGAAGCAGTGCCCTACCAATGCTTTTACAGTGGAGGGGGGCAGCTGTTGACCTCGACCGGGGATATCATCGGGCGGTGGAAGGAATACTTCGAGGATCTCCTCAATCCCGCCGTCACGTCTTCCATTGAGGAAGCAGAGGCTGAGGGCTCGGAGGCAGACTCGTCAATCACCCGGGCTGAAGTCACCGAGGTAGTCAAGAAACTCCTCGGTGGCAGGGCACCGGGGGTTGATGAGATCCGCCCTGAGTACCTCAAGTCTCTGGATGTTGTGGGGCTGTCTTGGCTGACACGCCTCTGCAGCACCGCGTGGCGGTCGGGGACAGTGCCCTTGGACTGGCAGACCGGGGTGGTGGTCCCCCTTTTTAAGAAGGGGGACCGGAGGGTGTGCTCCAACTATCGGGGATCACACTCTCAGCCTCCCCGGGAAAGTCTATGCCAGGGTACTGGAGAGGAGAATCTGGCCGATGGTAGAACCTCGGATTCAGGAGGAACAGTGTGGTTTTCGTCCCCGTCGTGGAACGCTGGACCAGCTCTATACCCTCTCCAGGGTGCTGGAGGGTTCTTGGGAGTTTGCCCATCCAATCCACATGTGTTTTGTGGATTTGGAGAAGGCATTCGACTGTGTCCCTCGCGGCATCTTGTGGGGGGTGCTCCGGGAGTATGGGATTCGGGACCCTTTGCTAAGGGCTATCCGGTCCCTGTACGACCGGAGCAGGAGCTTGGTTCGCATTGCCGGCAGTAAGTCAGACTTGTTTCCGGTGCATGTTGGACTCCAGCAGGGCTGCCCTTTGTCGCCGGTTCTGTTCATAATTTTTATGGACAGAATTTCTAGGCGCAGCCAGGGGCCGGAGGGCGTCGGGTTTGGGGACCACACGATTTCATCTCTGCTCTTTGCGGATGATGTCGTCATGCTGGCCCCATCAGACCAGGACCTTCAGCATGCACTGGGACGGTTTGCAGCCGAGTGTGAAGCGGCTGGGATGAGAATCAGCGCCTCCAAATCTGAGGCCATGGTTCTCAGTAGGAAAAGGGTGGCTTGCCCACTTCAGGTAGGTGGAGAGTTCAAGTATCTGGGGGTCTTGTTCACGAGTGAGGGAAGGATGGAACGGGAGATTGACAGACGGATCGGTGCAGCTTCTGCAGTAATGCGGTCGCTGTACCGGTCTGTCTCGATTTACCGGTCAATCTACGTTCCTACTCTCACCTATGGTCATGAGCTGTGGGTCATGACCGAAAGGACAAGATCCCGGATACAGGCGGCCGAAATGAGCTTCCTCCGCAGGGTGGCTGGGCGATCCCTTAGAGATAGGGTGAGAAGCTCGGTCACTCGGGAGGAGCTCAGAGTAGATCCGCTGCTCCTCCACATCGAGAGGGGCCAGCTGAGGTGGCTCGGGCATCTTTTCCGGATGCCCCCTGGACGCCTTCCCAGGAAGGTGTTCCGGGCATGTCCCACCGGGAGGAGACCCCGGGGAAGACCTAGGACACGCTGGAGGGACTATGTCTCCCGGCTGGCCTGGGAACGCCTCGGTGTCCCCCCGGAAGAGCTGGAGGAAGTGTCTAGGGAGAGGGTCTTAGACTGCTGCCCCCGCGACCCGGCCCCGGATTATACAGGGTACCCGCGGGGTCTTAAAAGCATTGAAAAAGTCTTAAATTTGATAATCTAAAATTAAGGCCTTAATAGCCTTGAATTTGGTATACAAAGTCTTGGATTTCGTTACAAAGGTCTTATTTTTATTTATTTTATTTTTTAACTTTTCCTAGGATTAAGTTCATACCGTAAGAAAATGAACTGTTACTAGTGTAGGCTAATTAAAAATTCACGTCATAGCAGTAAGCGCGAAAGCTCGCGCACCCGTTA
>VCII01000674.1:0-12437 GCA_006030095.1 Triplophysa siluroides
CATCTGAAGTCATCCAGGAGACTCTACATCATGTGTCACATCCCAGTGTTCTGCTGGATTTCAGCCACTGTTCTAGAGAGAATGTTGAGTGAAGCAGAGAGTGAAGGAGAGATCCCCAAGACTCTCACTCAAATGTACACACACTTCCTGATCATTCAAACAAACATCAGACATCAGAAGGACTATGAGAAGAAAGTGAAGAATGATGGAGACATGATCTTCAAACTGGCCAAACTGGCTTTTGAGCAGCTTGTGAAAGGCAATGTGATCTTCTATGATGAGGACCTGAGAGAGTGTGGCATTGATGTAGCAGAAGCATCAGTGTACTCAGGGTTGTGCACTCAGATCTTCATAGAGAAGTTTGGCAGAGTTTACTGCTTTGTTCATCTGAGCGTTCAGGAACATCTCGCAGCTCTTTATGCTCACAGCTCCGTCACAATCAACAAGAGAAATGTGTTTAATAAAACTAGAAAATCACCTCAAGTAGAGACGTCATTATCTGAGCTGCATGAGAGAGCTGTAGACGAGTCTTTACAGAGTCAGAATGGACATCTGGATCTTTTCCTGCGTTTTCTTCTGGGTCTCTCACTGGAGTCCAATCAGATTCTCTTACAGGATCTACTGACACACATGAGAAGATGCTCCTTCAAGAAAGAGAAAACTGTTGAGTACATTAAACAGAAGATCAGTGAGAATCTGTCTCCAGAGAAATCCATCAATCTGATTCACTGTCTGAATGAACTGGATGATGATTCACTGCTGCAGGAGATTCAACATTGTGTGAAATCTGAATCAGTCGGACGCTCCAAACTCTCCTCTTCACAGTGGTCAGCTTTAGTGTTTGTGTTGCTGACCTCTGATCAGCATTTGGATGAACTTGATCTGAATAAATTTATTGGAGATGAAAATACAGCAGATGAAGCTTTTGTGAAACTAGAGCCTGTGATTAAAGAATCCAGAAAAGTTAAGTAAGTAAAACTAACAACATTCAGTTCACTGTCACAGTTTCTCACACACAACCCTTGTAACCATCGCTCACTTTCTCAAAACCTTCAACTAAATCTTCAAGCTCTAGTCATCAAACCTGTAATTCATCTGACAAAATCAAACAATTGCCTAAAACATCTGAGCCCAAAATCAAATAAAGCTTCATATCACACACACACAGACAGTAAATATATAAACACTACAGAGCGTCCATTACACACATGAAGAAATGGAAACACAGCATCAGTTCAGAGAGAATCAAGGGTTTAATTTCTCTGACGTAGATGTAAAACAGCAGGTGTCATGCATCAGATCAGCATCAGATCTTTTCATCGGTTCAGAGAGTTGATGTGTATTATTCAGAGGATCTGATGTGTGAATTATAATCAGATGAGTGTAAAGATGTCACATCACAGTTTGATGGTGTTGATCTAGTGTTTGTGTTATCAAAGGTTTTGTTTGTTTGTGTGGAGTTTCTCTAAAGCACTGAGATGTTCTTCAACAAGAACTCAAAACTCTTCAGTGTTCTTCATCAGTCTGATGTTCATGAGCTTCGACATCAAACATCTGCGTTTAACCACAAACACAACAACAATGTTACACTTATTACACTCACATGTGTTTATATGAGTAAAGACACAAACGAGAAACTGATTTGTCTGTTTATTATTGTTTAATTTTCTCTTTTTCATTCATGTTTAGCAGCAATGTTTCTCATTTATCTCTACAGATTGAGATGGTCTAAGATCACAGATGAAGGTTGTGTTGCTCTGACTTCAGCTCTGAGATCAAACCCCTCACACCTGAGACATCTGGATCTGTCTTATAATAATGTAGGAGATTCAGGAGTGAAGCTGATCTGTGATGTACTGGAGAATCCTCTCTGTAAACTGGAGACACTGGAGTAAGATTTAATAAAACATTCTCTTTCATCCTCATTCAATAAACGATTAATAAATCTTAGAAACATTTCTTATCTCAGTATCCTCAGTCAGTGTTGTCCACTTAGTGACTCTGTTTCTAGATTTCGTGTGTTATTATAAAAGCATGTAGTGATAAATCTGGTGAGTTTGACATGTTAAGCACAAGTGCAGGAGCACATTACTGTGTTCAGTGAGCGACAGGAAGAAGCAGCAATTCACTTCAGACCGCACTGACACGTCAATGACATGTGCACATACACAACTGTGTCTCAACAACTCAACACTTACTGTCGTTGTTTGAGCCTTTTTCATTTCAAACATGTATGACTGTCTGGTCATATGAACATGAACACGGCTCATCTATAAACACACACAGTTTTGTTACACATGTGATCAGTTCAGTCACTGCTGGTTAACATGTAGTTTAACTGCTCACATTCACTCACTGTTTCACTGTTAACAGAAAAGAAAAAGAGTCCAGAAGAACAGATTTATTGTGTGTTTGACTGTATTATGACTTATTAACATACAGCTTATGATAGTTCAGAGAGAAGAGAAGCACACCAGTCATGACACCTCTATCATATTGATCACTTCATCTTTTGTGAGCACACATGAAAAGCTCGACTGCTAAAGTGTGATTCATCTTGTGTTTGTTTATGAGCTTGTGTTGTAGTCCATGATTCAGTAGGTGTCATCATCATACATGTGGTCCTGAGGTTTATAAGATCCATGTCACACAGTGTGATCTGTCATGATCTTATAAGAGGACTGAATCACACAGTCTGTGTCAGGCTTTAGGATTCAAGAGAAGAATGAAATGAAAAGACACGAGGATGAAGTTTGCTTTAAGTGATGAAGCTTTAAGTGATGAAGCTTTATGTGATGAAGCTTTAAGTGATGAAGCTTTATGTGATGAAGCTTTAAGTGAAGAAGCTTTAAGTGATGAAGCTTTAAGTGAAGAAGCTTTAAGTGAAGCTTTAAGTGAAGAAGCTTTAAGTTAAGAAGCTTTACTTTAAGTGATGAAGCTTTAAGTGAAGAAGCTTTAAGTGAACGCTTAAGTGAAAGCTTTAGTGAAAGCTTTAAGTGAAGAAGCTTTAAGTGATGAAGCTTTAAGTGATGAAGCTTTAAGTGATGAAGCTTTAAGTGAAGAAGCTTTAAGTGAAGAAGCTTTAAGTGATGAAGCTTTAAGTGAAGAAGCTTTAAGTGAAGAAGCTTTAAGTGATGAAGCTTTAAGTGAAGCTTTAAGTGATGAAGCTTTAAGTGAAGAAGCTTTAAGTGAAGAAGCTTTAAGTGATGAAGCTTTAAGTGATGAAGCTTTAAGTGAAGAAGCTTTAAGTGATGAAGCTTAAGTGAAGAAGCTTTAAGTGAAGAAGCTTTTGATGAAGCTTTAAGTGATGATTTAAGTTCCTGTTGTGGAATGACAAATTGTGTGTAGAAGTTTCAGTTTCTATAATCAAATATGAAGTTCATCAAACACTATCAGACATGCTCTGAGACAGAGATTAGATTAAACAAGAGTTAAATACATTTAAGAAGTTTTTACAAACATGCCTTACAAACAATGGCGCTGATATATTTTAAGATACATAACCCCCCAGAACCCTCTTTACATGAATGATAATCTACTGGACTGTGTTACTTACACTACTGTGACAAACTTATTTTAATTAAAACTATATTTACTGATGATACTTTTGAAAAGTTTTTTTCTTAAATTATTCCAAAAGTAGTCATACAGTTTTTTTTAGAATAATGAATCTTTATTTACTTTTTTAGTTTTATTCTTTAATATTAAACGCCTCTCTAAACACAAAGATTTGTGTGTCTGAAGTGAGAGACTGAAGTGTGTGTTATTGTTCTCTACAGGTTGAGTCGGTGTAAGATCACAGATGAAGGTTGTGTTGCTCTGACTTCAGCTCTGAGATCAAACCCCTCACACCTGAGACATCTGGATCTGTCTGATAATAATGTAGGAGATTCAGGAGTGAAGCTGATCTGTGATGTACTGGAGAATCCTCTCTGTAACTGGAGACACTGGAGTAAGATTTAATAAAACATTCTCTTTCATCCTCATTCAATAAACGATTAATAAATCTTAGAAACATTTCTTATCTCAGTATCCTCAGTCAGTGTTGTCCACTTAGTGACTCTGTTTCTAGATTTCGTGTGTTATTATAAAAGCATGTAGTGATAAATCTGGTGAGTTTGACATGTTAAGCACAAGTGCAGGAGCACATTACTGTGTTCAGTGAGCGACAGGAAGAAGCAGCAATTCACTTCAGACCGCACTGACACGTCAATGACATGTGCACATACACAACTGTGTCTCAACAACTCAACACTTACTGTCGTTGTTTGAGCCTTTTTCATTTCAAATGTATGACTGTCTGGACATATGAACATGAACACGGCTCATCTATAAACACACACAGTTTGTTACACATGTGATCAGTTCAGTCACTGCTGGTTAACATGTAGTTTAACTGCTCACATTCACTCACTGTTTCACTATTAACAGAAAAGAAAAAGAGTCCAGAAGAACAGATTTATTGTGTGTTTGACTGTATTATGACTTATAACATACAGCTTATGATAGTTCAGAGAGAAGAGAAGCACACCAGTCATGACACCTCTATCATATTGATCACTTCATCTTTTGTGAGCACACATGAAAAGCTCGACTGCTAAAGTGTGATTCATCTTGTGTTTGTTTATGAGCTTGTTTTGTAGTCCATGATTCAGTAGGTGTCATCATCATACATGTGGTCCTGAGGTTTATAAGATCCATCACACAGTGTGATCTGTCATGATCTTATAAGAGGACTGAATCACACAGTCTGTGTCAGGCTTTAGGATTCAAGAGAAGAATGAAATGAAAAGACACGAGGATGAAGTTTGCTTTAAGTGATGAAAGCTTTTTAGTGATGAAGCTTTATTAAGTGATGAAGAAAGTGAAGAAGCTTTAAGTGATGAAGCTTTAAGTGATGAAGCTTTAAGTGATGAAGCTTTAAGTGAAGAAGCTTTAAGTGAAGAAGCTTTAAGTGATGAAGCTTTAAGTGAAGAAGCTTTAAGTGAAGAAGCTTTAGTGATGAAGCTTTAAGTGATGAAGCTTTAAGTGATTTAAGTGATGAGCTTTGAAGTTTAAGTGATGAAGCTTTAAGTGAGAAGCTTTAAGTGAAGAAGCTTTAAGTGATGAAGCTTTAAGTGATGAAGCTTTAAGTGAAGAAGCTTTAAGTGATGAAGCTTTAAGTGAAGAAGCTTTAAGTGAAGAAGCTTTAAGTGATGAAGCTTTAAGTGAAGAAGCTTTAAGTGATGAAGCTTTAAGTGATGAAGCTTTAAGTGATGAAGCTGTGAAGAAGCTTTAAGTGAAGAAGCTTTAAGTGATGAAGCTTTAAGTGAAGAAGCTTTAAGCAAGCTTGAAAGAAGAAGCTTTAAGTGAAGAAGCTTTAAGTGAAGAAGCTTTAAGTGATGAAGCTTTAAGTGAGAAGCTTTAAGTGAAGAAGCTTTAAGTGATGAAGCTTTAAAGAAGAAGTTTAAGCTTAAGTGAAGAAGCTTTAAGTGAAGAAGCTTTAAGTGAAGAAGAAGCTTTAAGTTTAAGCTTTAAGTGATGAAGCTTAAGCTTTAAGAAAGCTTTAAGTGAAGAGCTTTAAGTGAAGAAGGTGAAGAAGCTTTAAGTGAAGAAATGATGAAGCTTTAAGTGAAGAATCTTTAAGTGAAGAAGCTCTAAGTGGAATGACACTGATCCTCATTGTGTGTAGAAGTTTCAGTTTTATAATCAAATATGAAGTTCATCAAACACTATCAGACATGCTCTGAGACAGAGAGAGATTAAACAAGAGTTAAATACATTTAAGAAGTTTTACAAACATGCCTTACAAACAATGGCGCTGATATATTTTAAGATACATAACCCCCCAGAACCCTCTTTACATGAATGATAATCTACTGGACTGTGTACTTACACTACTGTGACAAACTTATTTTAATTAAAACTATATTTACTGATGATACTTTTGAAAAGTTTATTTCTTAAATTATTCCAAAAGTAGTCATACAGTTTTTTTTAGAATAATGAATCTTTATTTACTTTTTTAGTTTTATTCTTTAATATTAAACGCCTCTCTAAACACAAAGATTTGTGTGTCTGAAGTGAGAGACTGAAGTGTGTTATTGTTCTCTACAGGTTGAGTTGGTGTAAGATCACAGATGAAGGTTGTGTTGCTCTGACTTCAGCTCTGAGATCAAACCCCTCACACCTGAGACATCTGGATCTGTCTTATAATAATGTAGGAGATTCAGGAGTGAAGCAGATCTGTGATGTACTGGAGAATCCTCTCTGTAAACTGGAGACACTGGAGTAAGATTTAATAAAACATTCTCTTTCATCCTCATTCAATAAACGATTAATAAATCTTAGAAACATTTCTTATCTCAGTATCCTCAGTCAGTGTGTCCACTTAGTGACTCTGTTTCTAGATTTCGTGTGTTATTATAAAAGCATGTAGTGATAAAATCTGGTGAGTTTGACATGTTAAGCACAAGTGCAGGAGCACATTACTGTGTTCAGTGAGCGACAGGAAGAAGCAGCAATTCACTTCAGACCGCACTGACACGTCAATGACATGTGCACATACACAACTGTGTCTCAACAACTCAACACTTCTGTCGTTTTTGAGCCTTTTTCATTTCAAACATGTATGACTGTCTGGACATATGAACATGAACACGGCTCATCTATAAACACACACAGTTTGTTACAATGTGATCAGTTCAGTCACTGCTGGTTAACATGTAGTTTAACTGCTCACATTCACTCACTGTTTCACTATTAACAGAAAAGAAAAAGAGTCCAGAAGAACAGATTTATTGTGTGTTTGACTGTATTATGACTTATTAACATACAGCTTATGATAGTTCAGAGAGAAGAGAAGCAACCAGTCATGACACCTCTATCATATTGATCACTTCATCTTTTGTGAGCACACATGAAAAGCTCGACTGCTAAAGTGTGATTCATCTTGTGTTTGTTTATGAGCTTGTTTTGTAGTCCATGATTCAGTAGGTGTCATCATCATACATGTGGTCCTGAGGTTTATAAGATCCATGTCACACAGTGTGATCTGTCATGATCTTATAAGAGGACTGAATCACACAGTCTGTGTCAGGCTTTAGGATTCAAGAGAAGAATGAAATGAAAGACACGAGGATGAAGTTTGCTTTAAGTGAAAGCTTTGAAGCTGATGACAGCTTTAAGTGATGATGAAGCTTTAAGGATGAAGCAAGTGATGATGAAGCTTTAAGTGAAGAAAGTGAAGAAGCTTTAAGTGATGAAGCTTTAAGTGATGAAGCTTTAAGTGATGAAGCTTTAAGTGATGAAGCATTAAGTGATGAAGCTTTAAGTGAAGAAGCTTTAAGTGAAGAAGGTTTAAGTGAAATGACACTGATCCTCATTGTGTGTAGAAACTTCAGTTTCTATCATCAAATATGAAGTTCATCAAACACTATCAGACATGTTGTCAGACAGAGATTAGATTAAACAAGAGTTAAATACATTTAAGAATAAAGGTGAGTGTTAAACTTCAGGTTCCTTTCGAACACTAAGTTTCCATTCTGTGTTTTGGATTACCCTTAAATCAAATCAGAAATAGGTTGGATGTTATGAGAGAATTCTTCTGCAGATCTGGGAGCACAAGAACTAGACACAAAGGCATCCAGCTTTTGAACTCATTTATTTCAAGGAAGACAAATACTTATATAGTGAACAACAAGACACCTGTTATACCAAATAAGGGATAGAAACTATATGGAAGAAACATCTTTATATAGTGTGCCATAAGATACTGGCTAGACCTATACCAAATAAGGTATAGAAAACATAGTATGTCAGACAAAGAATGTTTAGCTTTAAATAAATCCTCTTCCTCCACATTTTAGCCAGCTGTCCACTCAGCTACCAGCTATCCATTCTGTGAGCCTTAAAACCACACATAGGCTACGCTTATTCGTTCATTTATGTGGCCTTATTTATCTATAGGGAAAATAATATCTAACAGTTGCCCTCTTTAAGTCATTTATGATTAACCAATATATTTTCTGTATCCATGATAAACAGTAAGATTAAAATGCTAAATGATAAAGAAAATTCATAATCTAATAAGGATCACTTCCGGTCGGATCTCTATCCTTACATTATATCCGGATTCGTGGTCATCTTATCCCCTGGTCTTGCCTGAGCAACATGGTAACCTTTCATAATTACACTTATAGATGATTTCAATGCACGGCGAATCATAGCCATTATACAGGGCCATAAGCCATAAGCCTACCAAATAAGGTATAGAAAACATAGTATGTCAGACAAAGAATGTTTAGCTTTAAATAAATCCTCTTCCTCCACATTTTAGCCAGCTGTCCGCTCAGCTAGCAGCTATCCATTCTGTGAGCCTTAAAACCACACATAGGCTACACTTATTTGTTTATTTATGTGGGTTTTTTTATCTATAGGGAAAATAATATCTAACAGTGAGCAACGGTCAAAATTCTAAACTAAATCAAATAAAAATAGCGAAAAACTGCAAGTCGCATATCTGTTTATAAATGAAACGTCTTGGTTACATATGAAACCTCAGTTCCCTGATGGACGCTATGTCGAGAACGACAGATGTGGTTCGCCCTTGAGAACCAATCAACTCTGACTACTATAGAAAAGGCCAATGAAATTTTGCGAATGAAATTTGCATGCCGGTCTCTGCCCCCGGATGTCCGGTATAAATGGAAGCCGGCGTGCAGCATTCATCTTGTTCTGAAGAGCCTGAGAGCCTCTCATGACTGCAGCAGAATATGATACGTGTTTGTGGCATAAGGGACACAACGTCTCGTTCCCTCCATCAGGGAACTGAGGTTACATACGTAACCAAGACGCTCCCTTTCTGTCGGTCTCTCGACGTTGTGTTGAGAACGACAGATGGGGTTGCCTATGGAAAACGCCACGACGCTGTATCGCGTCAAAATCTCTAGCGAAGCGACGGTAACAGGCCTGGGCGTGTCAGCTCGATGCTTTCGCAAAAAAGTAACCTTCCAGTGTGGTGGTTGGGGGGGTTCCAGAACTTTCTTGGAGAAAGATGGGTACAGCCCTGACCGGTAACCTTCCACGGACGGAGGGCTTAGCTCTCTACTGGCGAGAGGCCGTCCGGCTGGGGTGTACACCGGGGTAAGCGAAACTTCCTTAATTAGGGATGCGCAGCAGAGGCCACCTCCTACCCGTGGGGAAGAATATGTTGGATATAGGTATGGTCTCGTCCTTGGGAGGAGAACGCATGAAACGTGCGGACTGAGTAGTTAACCGCGAGGTGGAAGTCCACCTGGGGAAGCTCATGGGTTACCCGGAGTGGGAACCATTCTCATGAGGATACATCAGACGGAACAGCCCACGGAGGGGGGTTACAGACGTCCGGTAGCACTAGGTCCGGTTAGAGCTATCTGTGATAGTTCATATGGTATCCCGGCTAAGGGGGAAGGCTGCTCTGTCCAGCCAGCCCCCAAGTGGTGCTTGCTTAGTGATGGATGGAATGCCTGTTCTTAACCAGTGTTTGGGTAAGAAGGGAGGTTGGTGAGATACCTGTTCTTAGCCATATGTTTGGGTAAGAAGAGAGGTAGATAGCACACTGACCCATCCTACTGGAGGGTGGAAAGGTGCTTTCGCAGGCATACGCCCCCCCGGATGCCAGTCCTACATGTCGCCACGCAGGACGTGGGCTGACACCGGGTTTACGCGAAGGTTGTTGTTAACCCTTGCGAAGGTGTTTTGGCGTAGCCCAACCCGCAGCTCAACAAATGTCTGCTAGGGAGGTGCTTCTGGCCAGTGCCCAGGAGGTGGCTATACCCCGTGCGGTGTGAGCCCTCACTGCCAATGGGCATGGGAGATTCTGAGATCGGAATGCCGTTGTAACGGCATGCACGACCCAGTGCGCCAGGGAGAAAGGGCGGCTTCCACGATCTTCGTGAAGACCCGTGGAGACAGGGACAGACCGAAACGGAGGACTCCTTCAGGTCGATTGCCACTAACCAATCCTGACACCTGATAGATGTCAGGACGCGCCTCTGTGAGCATCCTGAACAGCAGCTTGTGCAGGTGCTTTGTTCAGGGTAGACCTCCGGGGCGCAACCTTTCTTGGGAACGATGAAGTGCGGGTTGTAACACACTGAACATCTTGGTATTGAGGGACGAACTCGATGCCTGTTTTGCCAGAAGGGTGGTGACCTCTACCCGAAGTATGTAGGGGTCCCTGCCTCTGACAGAGGGAGAGATGATGCCCCGAAACTTGGGAGAGTCTCTGGTGAACTGGATCGAGTAACCAAGACGGACCGTCCACATTAGTCACCGAGACAGTGTGGGCAGCTCTCGAGCTCCCAGGGACTGTGACAGGGGGACCAAGGGGACGGTCTGCTTCACCGTTCCCACGGAGGGTGGTTCGATGGCTGGCGGAGCTAACCATGTCACGGGGGGGACCCCGGAGGGAAGGTTGGCTCTGCTTACTTACCTGCCTGGCGGGACAGCTGCACGCACTGTCGGTTTGAGAGTGATAGCAGCTGTTGTGTGTGTACGACCCTACGCCTCGCCAGGGCGTGAGGTCGGGTTTGCCGGGCACAGTCAGTGGAGTGTGCGATCGGCTAGAAGAAATCCCAGGAGAAACAGAAAACTCTTTGTGAGTAAGTGGGCGCCAGGCCCTGAAAAGGCTTTGGTGACGAGGCAGGAGCCGTCCCACGACCGATCAGAGCCGTAGCTGTGAAGGTCGGGCCCGATGTTGTTCCCCCTGGGGTCTTCCCGCCAGTGTCACTTCTCGCGAGAAGGTTGCTGATGGGGTGGAGATTTCCCCTCGACCTCCGCTTCCAGGGGCCGCCTGTGGGGGGCCGGGGGTGTCTCTCCTGGACCACTACCGTGGACATAGTCCGACCCAGAGCCGTGCCGCCACCTTGGTCGCACGTAGAGCGCTGTCAGTGGCGGCACAGAAATCCTGCATTATACCCGGGTCGGCCTTACCCTCGTGAACTCTCTCAATGCCTGGCCTGGGGACCTGCAGGATGGCATAGAGAAAGGAGGCAGCTGGCCCACAGCAGCGCAAGGCACCATTGATGCCGAAGTCCTACACGCCTTGACGGTAGGCGTGGCCGATTCCCCCAGGTGGCAGCCTTTGTGGCACAGATGCACACCAAGCCGCACATTCCACCGGGGATCTCGACGTAGCCTTTGGCTGCCCCACCATCGAGGGAAGTAAGTGAGCCTGAGCTGGTTCGACTGGAGCGGCTCTGGGTTACACAGCTCCTCATGCACCTCCGGGAAAAAAATGGAACCCGGGTGGGCGCGGTTGCACCGTGCTCCGACCCCAGGAACCACGTATCCCCGGGTCAGCATGGCTGACATCTTCTGCTTCCTCTGAGCTCAACCCCCCTGGGGGGATGCTCGGATTCGTAGAGTCGGAGCAAGTCTCCCTCCGATGCTGCGAGCGACATCTCATCTACGTCACGCATCGTTTCCGAGCTGGTGTGGGATCCGGACGGTATCGGTATGCCACGCCGGTTGGGGAACATTCAGAAGAGCGAATCGGGGGTTGCATGCAATCGTCCCGTGAGCACTTGGCTTGGGGGGTTTACGTTCGCAGAGGTCCCACTCACTAATGCTGCTTAATCCCGACGGACTTGGGGCCGTAGCACCCGATGTCACGGCCCGGGTAGTCAGACGAAATGGTGCGCTGTTTCCCGTAGGAAGGAAGACATCCACCCGTGACGTGTACTCCCAAATGCTTGCACTTCATGTGGACTACGGTCTGTTGACTTAAATTGTGCGACTTATCAGAGAATGACACCTCAAAGTACCGTGAGTGCGATAGAAAGCACTGCTTCTCTTTATGGCATGCACAACCTCAAGTCTGTCTCAAAATGCGCTCCCATGTACCCTGGTGGACTCGTGCCTAGTGCTATAGGTCTGCACTCCTGACATCACCAAGTGGTGCCATTTGGAACAGGGCCAACGGTCATTGTGAGGCTGCGTCATGTGTCCTTCAGGCTAGTGTTGGCTCATATGACAGGGCTCAATGAATCAGGAAAGCAACACCCAATGATAAGAGACAATCAGTGACTGCGAATGTGGCCACCCACGCCCATCGTCTCTAACGTTCCGTTCGTCGTTATGCACATTTTTCTTTCCATTCTGTGAACTAGTTCATATTCAATAAGTTTATATTATGTGTGCCTGTCCACGTCCCGTATACGGGGAATAAATTTGTGTCAATTGTGATGTAATTCTAATTGAATCATATTTCACAAAACTATATTTCATTGGAAGGTCTAAGACACTGGAAATGAGTTCTGTGTTTTTATCCTGTTAAGAAGTTTATGTAAACATTCTAAACCTCCCTAATTTAGTTTTTTTTTCAAAAAAAATATCAGTGCTACTTGTCTTTTACACGAGGCACCATAAGAAGTCTCTATGCATAAGACTTAATGAGTACAGCATGTAGTGTCCAA